>OZ035841.1:22290819-22502775 GCA_964034765.1 Knipowitschia caucasica
TTAGCGCCGGGCCGTGATTTTTCCCATTTTTCCCTAAGCTTATCCCTTTAGACCAAGGATGTCCAAACAATTTAGTAAGAGGGCCATTTTACTAATCCAGGGGCAGACAACACAAATTTTGAAATAAAACTCCAAATGTGGAGTTTTATTACAAAATCACAAATGACTGGACTCCAAATGTCGAAAAGACTTGAGGGCTGGATTCCAAAGGTTCTGAGATTTACGAGGTATAGCTGATGGAGCTGAAGTTGGCTGGATGACACTGTGAAAGTACCTCGATGGTTACTTTGTGGTAACGGTAGAGGACCACATTAAATAACACAAAAGGCCGCATTTAACGGAAGATTAAAAAATGTCAATCTTGTTTGAATTCTGTGTAAGTTACAGAGGGTCAGGGGTGATCAAAACAATAGTAGTATTTACGTACAATGGTAAATATCTTGCAAGGACCCTCCTCCACAGTACTCCATGCAGATCCACAGTTTCGTGTTCCTTGAGGAGAAACAGAACAGAGCGGTTTTAAATAATACTGCGTCATTTACAACAAGGTCACGCGGCTGCAGTGAGTAGGAGAGGAATGAGGCAGTGTGGGCAAAACACACATCGATTCCAGATGTCCGGGTCGCGTCATTAGAAAATCTCCCAGTCACATGTGCATTAATAGGGCTGGGAATGAACAAAAAATGTGACAATTTGATAGATAGGCCACAATTCAATATTACTGCGATTCTTAGTATAATGAGATACAGCAGGTGTTGCGATTCGATTCTGTGATATATTGTGATTCACGTCTCTCATATTCATCAAAGACATGACAAAAATTGAGGAGTTGACTGCTCAACTCGAATGTCACGTTTATTAAGATCTGTACATTAACTGAAGTGCAAAAACGTTATCCTTGAACATTCAGGACACAGGACCTTATTACAGGACAAGACAGATTAAATAGTAATTTCTGCTTCTCAGGAACTACAGGTGTAAAATAGCACAGCTGCTACAACCTGGTACAATGTTTATTATACACTGCGCTGAGATAATAAAATCAAACCATAACACAGACCATCATTATCTTCTGAATAGACGACAAGCACATAACTTAAATCATTCAAATACAATCAGAAAAAGCTTTAATAAACCTTGAACCAGCCCGGCTTTTTTGGACTATGATGTATTTGACTTTGAAATCCCTGTCAGATCTTAATTACCAGAGTAAATATTGAATTAAAAAACGAAATACTTTGCTCTATATCGATTTAATTATGTGCACAAAATACCGCTATACAGAACAGAATTGATTTTTTCCCCACGACTGACGTTAAAGAGCGACTAAACACCAAATCAACTTTTTTCAACTCATAAACTGCATAAATATGTTTATTGTAGTGCTCTCTACATATCCTGGTCATTTTTTTGACATTTTAGTTCAAATTAGATCAAATATCACTTTTGAGCCAAAAACGTCTGTGTGGCGCCCTCGCAACCTTTTTGGTGGTACTACATTTGAATTTGGTTCTGGCCTCTCCATTGACTCTGAAGTTCTCTATGACATCAGTTGTTTTGTGTGACGTCAGTCTGTCTGTGCCAGTGATATAAACCTATTCAACTCTCACACACGCCGCAGCTGCAGTTTGGAGTATTCTGGCGCCATCTAGTGGATTAAAATTACATTACATGAGTAATTCTGAGATTATTGAGTGTGATTAGGTTCAGGTGTGTAGCTTTACAATTATCTTAGTGCGTAATCAAGGGTGGAATGAGACTTTCTGGTCTGTAAACTATTGCTTTAAGCAGTAATGACAACTGTCTGTTTTTTTTAGTGAGACAAGTGAGCTGTCAATCACAGCCCAGACCACTCCCAACTCTAAGCCCCCCTTCTTGTCCCTTGGTCCTCCAGGCAACGCCCTTTTAAAAGAAACTTTTCAAATGTTCATGTGGCCGGAGTAAGGCTGTGCACAGGTGTTTAGTCGCTCTTTAAGTGGTCTATCATGTCATTTATGTATGTGTAAATTGAGTATACATACGCACCGGTGGTAGCTGCCAAAATAGGAGACAATGTTTTTGTGTTTGCACTCCTTCATCATCGTGATCTCCTGCTGTATCGAGGTGATGTCATCTCCTAGACAGAAACACATATGAGCAGCTTAATAAACTACAAATAGCCCTAAATGTTATTCTTAGGTACAATGTTGGAGCTAAAATGTGATTCTCAGCTCAAGAATGTTCCCTATTCCCACAAACGTCCTCATGACAGGTCTTGCAGAGAGTGGGACGTACATTTTAGAAAATTGCAGTTGTTTTCTTGGTATTTGTCACTTGTGCGTCGCATACCTGGGTCCAGTTTGACAATCTTGATGGCTGCCAACGCGGACGTCCGGATGTTACGAGCCTTGAAAAATAAGAAAATTATGCTTTATTTATTTGTTCATTTTAGATTTTTTCAGAATATTGGATTATATTACATTACATAGTGAGAACACAGGCCTTCATAAATACTATGAAGTCTCCAAAGGGGTAAGAGTGTATACACACATTATTTTTGTTATTGTTATTTAAAGTTAGGGTACCTCACTTATTTCTTCATGATAAACACATGTATAATAATAATGCATCAATTTTATACAGCGCTTTTGGACACTTAAAGACACTTTACATGTAATTATTCATTCACTCCATACACAGTGGTGATAAACTACTACTGTAGCTATAGCTGCCCTGGGACACACTGACAGAAGCGAGGCAACCAGTATGTGTCATCAGCTTCTCCAACACAACCACAGTTTGGCACTTCATAGCCGCAGCCGCCCCACTGTGGCACCTGGTGTTCCCAGAGGTCTCCCATCACAGTAATAACCAGGCCCTGCCCTGCTTAGCTTCAGAGGTCTGACAGGATATGGCATTCGCATGCAAGTATGACCTCTCTATGTCCCAGCAGAAATGAAATCTTGCAAAACATACATTCTTTTGCATACTTGTAAGAACAGGCCCTGTGAGTCACAATTTTACACGTTGGGCTAAGACATGTGTACCGATTTTCTTACCGATACATAAAAAAATGTGTGCTTTGAAAGTTAGGTACCTCAGCTTAAATTCGGCTTTGCAATTTCAATGTATAGAGGGCTTGTCCTGAGATGGCTTATATACCTACAGTGTGACCCATATTTTAGTGCAACTCTTCTGAAATCTTAAAACGTGGATAATCAAGATAATTTAGGACTTGGCTTTCATGTTATGGACTCAAACCAAGTGTTTTTGCTGACTATGACAGCGTTTGATGGAAAAAACCTCTCTGGACTTTTGCCACAGATCTCCCAACAAGATAGGAAATCCTGGGCATGAATCCAAATGCTATCTCTCCACAATGGGAGATCTATACTTGGCTCGAGTCTGTTGTCTTCTGTTACTTTTAACCTTCGACTGACTCAAAACACAGACAAATATCCACCAGGCTGTTTTCTGCTGATAACAACTGATAATGTAGCGTCCAGAAACAACCAAGAGGGCAATACATGTCAACACAACGTTTAATCTGCCCGGAAATGGCATGGATACTATGGCACATACGAAACACCAAGGAGAAGTCATTTTACATCCAATCCAATCCACTTCATATACACAGTATAGCACATTTTTTGAACATACTTACAAACAAAAGTGATGCACAATAAAAGACTTAATAAAACAAATCCATAGTAAAACAGTAAAATCATTCAAAATAAAATAAGATAAAACCATATACACATATACGTACACATCTGTGCATATATCATTCTGTATACATATAAACACAACAATAAAATTAAAATAAAATTAAAGGGCCATACAACTCACGCAGTGTTAAAATATTATATTTTGATTAGTAGTAGTCCTCTCTTTTTTACTTTTCTAAACATGTGACAGAGGCCAAACAATACATGAAAAACCAGTGATGGAACCAGATCTATTTTGAGAATGAGGAACAATAGTTTTATGGATATATTACATAGTTCTTTGGCATTTGAAGGTGGCAACCCACTTTAGCCACATACAAAACCAAAAACGATTAATTTTCTTTGCCATTTGCAGTAAAACCACAATGGAATAATTTTGCAAAAGTCCCCAGTGTGCACAAGACAAGTACATAAATCTGTTAAAACCACTCAAAATATGAACATACAAAAACAAGTGTTGTATACGTATTTACTGTTATTACTGCTCTATTTTTATGAATTGAAAATAGAGTTCAAATCAATTCAATTCACCTTTATTACAGGCTCTAGGTCCAATCAAAATAAAAACAAACGGACAGACATAACAAAAATAAACAAACAAACAGTTATGACTTCAAAAGATAGCCATTTTAGCTAGTTAACTCGTAATGCTAACTAGTAATGCTAACTCGTAATGCTAACTAGGAATCCTAAATCGTAATGCTAACTAGTAATCCTAACTCGTAATGCAAACTCGTAATGCTAACTAGGAATCCTAACTCATAATGCTAACTAGTAATGCTAACTTTGGCAGCTCTCTTCAGTCCCTGCTGTGACCCTGATGCTATTGTTGTGTTAGTCACTTTTACAGTTGCTGCTTCCTTCATTCTTCCTGTGTACATCACTCATCCCCATTCATTCTCACCTCTGACGTCACATGTCCACAACAAACTGAACGGCAGCCAATCAGATGCACCGCTCACCTCAAAACAATCACACACTTCCTGTTTTCTTTCCTGTCGCTGCAGCGTGCTTCCTGTCACCAGCCTGATAGCCGCGTCTCCGAAGGCTTGAAATAACACCAGGTTCCATATGTGTGATCGGGGAGGAAGTCTTACTGTACTTTGATCGTGGGCCCAGAATGGACGGACTCTTGTGGACAAAGTGATCCAGGCGTGTTTGCACTCAGAAAAGTCACTCTAACTGATAAACACTGTCAGGCTAACCATGTAGATAGATAGATAGATACTTTACTGATCCCTGTAGGAGAAATTCTGGTGCCCAGTAGCAGCAAAAATAAAAACATTAAAATTAAATCATTCTAAAAGGTTAACAATAGTAATAATCAGCAACAGCCCTTCAGGTCACAGCAGCAGTGGTGGAGCAGCCTCTGGGGGGAGCAGGACGGGTCACAGCAGCAGTGGTGGAGCAGCCTCTGGGGGGAGCAGGACGGGTCACAGCAGCAGAGGTGGAGTAGCCTCTTGGGGGAGCAGGACGGGTCACAGCAGCAGAGGTGGAGTAGCCGCTGGGTGGAGCAGGACGGGTCACAGCAGCAGAGGTGGAGTAGCTCTGGGTGGAGCAGGACGGGTCACAGCAGCAGAGGTGGAGTAGCCTCTTGGGGGAGCAGGACGGGTCACAGCAGCAGAGGTGGAGTAGCCGCTGGGTGGAGCAGGACAGGTCACAGCAGCAGAGGTGGAGTAGCCGCTGGGTGGAGCAGGACGGGTCACAGCAGCAGAGGTGGAGTAGCCTCTGGGTGGAGCAGGACGGGTCACAGCAGCAGAGGTGGAGTAGCCTCTGGGGGGAGCAGGACGGGTCACAGCAGCAGAGGTGGAGTAGCCTCTGGGGGGAGCAGGACGGGTCACAGCAGCAGAGGTGGAGTAGCCTCTGGGGGGAGCAGGACAGGTCACAGCAGCAGAGGTGGAGTAGCCTCTGGGGGGAGCAGGACGGGTCACAGCAGCAGAGGTGGAGTAGCCGCTGGGTGGAGCAGGACGGGTCACAGCAGCAGAGGTGGAGTAGCCGCTGGGTGGAGCAGGACGGGTCACAGCAGCAGAGGTGGAGTAGCCTCTGGGTGGAGCAGGACGGGTCACAGCAGCAGAGGTGGAGTAGCCTCTGGGGGGAGCAGGACGGGTCACAGCAGCAGAGGTGGAGCAGCCTCTGGGTGGAGCAGGACGGGTCACAGCAGCAGAGGTGGAGCAGCAGCTGGGTGGAGCAGGACAGGTCACAAGGTGGAATAGCCGCTTGGTTCAGACCATTTTCTCTGCTCTAGTCCAAAGTAAAATGCTAAAGGCTTCATTAGCATTTTCAAAAAGTTAGCATTCCTCCAGTGGATTTTCACATGATCCGCTTGGTTCAGTCCATGAATCCTCTCTGCTCTGGTCTGGACCAGTGCAAAACCATGAACACTGAACTGCAGCAACATCTCTGGTAGCACAAAACTGCTTCAGAGCTACTAGGACTTGCTGTCGTTTTCCAGCGCAAAAGTAAACCATGTCATGTGGTTAGTCTTGCATACAGTATGTGCTATAATCTGATATAATGTTAGAATGTGCAATATGGGACCACACGTAAGTCAGTAATGTGTATTTATAGAGTGTATTTTACAGACCAATGTCACCCAGAGCGCTTCACAATGTTCAGAGTTCAGATATTGTTCCATTCTCTCCACACGGTGATGACCGAAGCCAGACGCCGAACACACCGGGCATCAAAAAAACCATCCCCAACCATTCACTCACTCATTGCATTCTGACCTATTGGACATGTTTTTAATGGAAGGGGAAACCGGAGCACCTTGAGGAAACCGGAGCAGACACGGGGAGAAACATGTGAACTCCACACAGAAAGGCTGGAGGTGGAATCGAACCCAGGACCTTCTTGCTGTGGAACACAAGCTCTAACCGCTGTACCCACATGAATCCACTGGTGGTTAGCACTCTCGCTTCTCAGCAAGAAGGTCCGAATCCCAGTCGGAACAGGGGCTTTTTGAGTGGAGTTTGCATGTTCTCCCCTTGTCTGCGTAGGTTTCCTCCAGGTGCTCCAGTTTCCCCTACCACTAATAATATCTACAATAGCTTAAATCCTCCAGCTCTGGTCCTGACCAAGCCGAGATTAGACAGTTACTATTTTATATTCTGCTTTCTTTTAAGTATAAAGTTTGATCTGCCACCTTGGTTGTTCTCCAGGTTTTGATTTGTCTTGAAGAGTACTGAAAAGAGCAATAACAAAAATAACGTAACTTGAGATAAAAAGGCTCTGTATAAAAAAATATCTTGATTGGACTCAACAGAAGTGTCTGCCTCACATACTCGGTGAATTATTAAATGTTTCTTATTATATTATGTGTCTTTGTAGATTTAAGGTCACTGTTACAGGACTTTACAGAGATGAAGGCAAACTTGTAAAACCAGAACAGAAACATAAGCTGACTCAGAATGCACTGCAGTGGCACATAACAGAAGCAAAACAAGAAGTAAAAACTACCGTCCACAAACATTGTCCACACCGGAGAACGGAGAGGACATGGCACAATACTATACAACTGTTAAAGAGAAAATCTCAGTCGCAAAAAATGTATTTATGATTACATACATTGGAGAAAAAATATAGTTTATTGATTTCTATATTAGTACCACAAAAGTAACAGGATTTCTGATCATTAACTGGACTGTAGATAGACTATAAATAGATTGACAATTCAATAATTTATGAAGTCTAAGAGAGATTACCCCTTTCGGCGCCTGTTTTTGAGATTTTTTGTGCGTGAAATTAAAGGATAGAGTGCTAAATTAGGAGTAAATGAACAATGGAGAAAAATTACACACACACACACACACGCACACACACACACACACACACACACAGAGTCCCTCGAAGAAGCAGCCTTTTTATCAGAGTTCTGTAAACCCACTCAGTCACATGAACCAACTCAATGTGTGATTGTTTTACACTGTCTCTTCATCCTATTGGTACGTTTTCAACAACTATTGCTCTTGTTACAGTCAAGACCACGTCAAGACACAGGACAAGGAACTGCACGATATCAGCAAAAAAAATATTAAACTGCATTTTCTCTGGCGAACTTTGCAACTTAAACCAAAAACAAACTTTAAAAATAGGAAAAAGACAGAAATATCAGAAACTACTGGGCTTAAAATAAGGTTTACTTGTTCACGAGGCAATCAAGCAAGAGCTCAGCAATAAGGTCCTGGGTTCGGATCCCGGTGGGAACAGAGCCTTTCTGAGTGGAGTTTGCATGTTCCCCCCATGTCTGCGTATGTTTCCTCCAGGTGCTCCGGTTTCCCCTACCACTAAAAACATGCACAATAGGCATGAATGTAATGAGAGAGTGAATGGATGGTGTTTGGTCGGAGGATTTGATGGACCAGTGTGTTCCGAGTCTCGCTTCCGTCATCACCGTGTGTGGAGAGAATGGAAAACTGAACTCTAAACTGCACTTTGCGTGACCTTGGTCTGTAAAATGCGCTATACAAATAAACAGCACTTACTTAATTACTTTTTGGGTCATTGTTCTATTATTATAGACTTAAAGTGCATTGTCGTTCATTCTTGGGAGACATTAATAATATTTTTAATAGTAATCAATGTGGAAGCCATTTAATAACATATCTATCTATATCTAACCCAAGCCAACTTTTTTACACCCTTAAAAGTATATCAATTACATAATATAGAGTGAAATATGGCTTATCATGTAAACAAACCTCTCCAGAGATATTATTTCAAACTCCTTACTTGTTGACCCAGTCTTTAGAGCAGCCTTGAACCAGGCAAAAACATTTCTGTGTGAATGTGGGAGTGAGTTCTGTGCAGTTAACCCCAACAGCTTCACACATTCCTAAGCAAATTTATTGTATTTTCTTTCTAATATTTTGGGTAATTTGATAAGTTTGATTCATGTTTCAGCCCTATAGCCACACGGAAAGGGCTTAAAAGTTACAGTTAATGATACAGACGAGAACTAAAACGAGTGAATAGACCATTACATTATAAAATCTTAATTCAAATTCAGAATAAATGTGTGAAGATGTCATGAAAAACAGAGGTCAAACTCTGTCTCATAAAAATCCAAAGTACTGCAATGATCTCGCACTTGAATCGAAACTGTTTTTTTGTACTTTTTCAGCTTTTTTCATTTCAGATATTTGCTGGTGCAGACTTTATCACATGTATTCCAATGAGGTTTTTACTGCAAATGGCAAAAACAATAAATCTGAATCTAGAGATCCAGAACAAGAAGGAAGTTTAAGACCGAGCAAAACAAAGTATTCACAGGATGTTCCTCAAGAGCATCCTTTGTGCGTTTTCTCCTGATGCTGATCTGAGACACACGCAAAGGTTAACTCAGCCGCAATCAGAGTAAGTGAATTAGTATCTGGTCTCTATGAAAAAGGGCTCTCCATAAGGGGTAAACGCATACATGAGGGTAATAAGGCAGATCTAAACTCCATAGCAGTCTACAAATACACATTGTGTTTGTGTGCAGCAGTAGCATTTAAAGCTGGGCTCCCTAACTTTACCTACAATGTTGTTAACAAATCAGACCAATCAGACTCATTGAATTGTATCCAATCTTTCTCTTTTTTTTGTTTTTCCCCCCAGGCTTTTTAACAGCAAAACAATGCCCTGGCTAAGAATAAAGTTTAGTGCAGACAGGGAGAATGTTGTCCCGAGAGATCCTTTGTTCCTTGGGTTGAAAGAATGTACAACAAATCTGTCTGAGTTAAACATGTGTGCTTTGTTTACTTTTGTTAGTCACTTTTAGACTCATGTATGTGCTGTTGTTTGTATGTGGATGGATGTGATACTGCTGCTAACCCCTGCATTTTATCCCACGGTGGGATCAATAAAGTATGTATCTATCTCTTTCTATCCTCTCCTTTGTATGAGATAAGCATGTGTCGCTTATTTACTATTGTTAGTCACTTGTAGACTCCTGTGTGTGTGTATGTTTGTATGAATGTGTTTCTGAATGTCTGATACAGGGGAAAAAATAAAGTATGTATCTTTCTCTCTCTATATTCCCCTTTGCCTGAGATAAACATGTGGACTTTACTATTGTTAGTCACTTTTAGACTTGTGTATGTTTGTATGAAATGGATGTGTTTCTGAATGTCTTGTATTGGAGAATCAATAAAAAATATAAATCTGTCTCTCTCTTTATTCCCCTGTCTGTAAACATGTGGACTTTATTATTACTAACTTTTAGACTTTTGTATGTGTGTGTGTTTGTATGAAATTAATGTGTTTCTTGGAAAATTTCTCTCTATATATTCCCCTTTGTCTGAAATAAACATGTGCACTGTATTAGTAACTTTTAGACGTATTTGTGTGTGGATAGATGCGTTTCTGTTGCTGGACACCTGAATGTCTTGAACATTTTGGAATCAATAAAGTATATTTCTATCTCTCTCTATCTTCTCCTGTATCTCTCAGCGCACTGCGACTGCAATGGGGGCAAAACA
This sequence comes from Knipowitschia caucasica, assembly GCA_964034765.1. Taxonomy (NCBI): domain Eukaryota; kingdom Metazoa; phylum Chordata; class Actinopteri; order Gobiiformes; family Gobiidae; genus Knipowitschia; species Knipowitschia caucasica. The sequence goes on from OZ035841.1 coordinate 22,300,988, forward strand.
ATGTATACATATATTATTAAATAAACCATTTCAGGGACTCACCTTGAACACATCTCCATAGGTGCCACAGCCGATGCGGTGGATCAGCTCGTAATCATCCAAAGGGTCCAGAAAAGACACCCCTATCCTGTCCATGTCTCTCAAGACGCGCACATACAGGTCCGGGCTTCACTTCATGGTCCCAGCTGCAGTCGCGTATAGTGTGTAGTGTGTGGCAAAAAGACGTAGAAAATGAAGTTATTGTTTTTGTAGTATCAGTACGACACAACAGAAAGCATGCACAGAGGTTGCAGATCCCACTCTGATCTGAACTGGCGCTGTACAGCACCAGGACCAGGGCGCATGAGCAGAGACGCCTCCCACACTGTCAGAAATGCGCTCATCGTCCACTGATCGCTGGTTTGGCTCTGGCTGTGGCGCTGGCTGCAGGTGAAGGGAACAAAGCAACAATGGCCTCTGGCTCCGAGAATGCTGCGTGTCTGTAACAGGCTAAAACGAGTCATTTTCACACAGGCGTCAATGTCAGCTGTGGTCTGTTTGATGAGAGATGCAGATGGAAAACTCAAAAAAGACGCGTGTTGTTGCAATTTGTCTTTTTACATTATGGCAAATCTATATTCATCAAGAGATTTTGTATTCATGCCAGAGTGTCACAGATGTCACATGTTAGAAGCATGAGGCTCTGGGTTAAAAGTGAAGTAACAGTGGTCCCATGTTGCAGATGTTTCTGTCCCAATTTTTTTACATTTTTGCAAATAACTAAACGTCTTAAACTCAAATGAGCCACTCCCAGAAGCTGCTGTCACTGTCACATCTTTCTGTGAAATTGCAAAACTCCCAGTGACACTTTATTTTCAGCAGTATTTCTATGTGCAGGTCTTTCTCTTAGTGAAATACCAGCATTAAGTAACACTTGTCCTTCTGTTGAGGCGGAGAGGAAACCTAACAAACAAATCCAGAAACAAAACGTATTTTAAATCAGACCTTTATTTCTTGCAGATACAAAATCAAGAATACGAGTCAGGCAGTACCCCCTATTGTGACCCTTTTTCAACAGTGCATGGTCTTCCAATGTTTTTGTTTCAATTTCTCTGTCGTAAGAAACAGGCCGAACTAGCAATTGTCAAAACTAGAGGCCGCCTACTTAAAATAACAAATGAAGTAAGGCAACAAAGAGCTATAGCAGAAAGAAGCTGTCGTGGAACAGAAGTGGACAATGTTACACAGTAACTAATCTAAATCAATCACTTCCAAGGCTTCAGTTGTCCACACATCTCAGTACAAACTGATATTTACACAACTGACAGGGGAATGCTGGCTTCAGTCCTCAACCTCTTCACTTCAGACACATGGAATAAAACAAAAACTGAAAGATGTGCAATTGGCTGCCAATTAAATAAAATACCAGTTTTGCCATTTCTAGGGCTGCACATTAGAGCTTAAATACTAATCTATTCAAATCTTGTAAAACAAATTATTATTATTTTTGCCTGACATTATTTTTGCCTGACATTTACCCCATCCAGATCTCCAAAGGCTTCCACCCAGAATGTAGTAGAAAATGTAAATAACTTCTTTCAAGTCAATTCAGCATTTAGTCCAAATTTACTCAACAAATAAATCACATATTCAAAAACTAAATGTAATACAATCATTAAAACGAAATTGATTTCATATTGAGCAGCCCTAACTATACCACCAGTAAAAGAGGCACATGTCCAGGAAGAGAATCCCTGGCCACTGTGGAACATAAAGTTGATCTGCAGATCTATTGCTAGTAAGAACGTTGAATGAAATGTTGAAAACACTGACAAAGTTTGCAGAACAGAGTGAGGCAACTCGGGAGCAGAGTCTAGAGAGATTTGCGCTGGCGTTTTAGAAAGGACATGGAGTAGTCCCCTGCGGCGGTGCTCTTCTGCCTCTTCATCTGCACCTGCGACTGCGCTGTCAGCTGCAGCTTGATGGCGCTAGAGTTCACCTTGGCCGCACACAGCAGCCCCTTCATGCCCTTCATCTTCTCGCTCTGGAAAACCACCACGGGCCTGGGGCAGGACCCTGGGGGGCTCTGCTGCTGATGTGGTGGGGGTGGGAGGGGGGAGTGGGTTGGCTCAGGGCTGGGGGACTTGGGTTTTCCTTCACTGTCTCCGGAGCGGACGCCCAGGGACGAGCGCCGTCGACCTGCTCCCTCTGCCACCTTCTTGGGCTGGGCCGTGGGAGCGGGAGGGGGCGGGGGAGAGGTGGGGGGAGCGGGTGGAGGGGAGGCGCCGGGTTCATCCAGTTTGGTTTCTCGACGGGGGACGCGTCGGCGGCCCTCTCCGGGGTTGTCGCTGGACTGGTCGTCTTCCTCCTGAGACTCCACCTCTTTCACGACTATGGACACCTTCTGCCGCACCTACCGTCAAATACAGTAAGTAAAGTTTATTTATATAGACCTACCGTCAAATACAGCAAGTCATCTCAATAATTATACAAGTTCCAGCAAAGTTTAGAAAGTTCCAGTCAAAGCAAAAACACTGGAGTTTCTCTCTGTATAACAGCAGCTGCACTTAAAATTATTATAATCGCCTAGCAACAACACTGGTTTAGCAGCATGATCAAAGCTATATTTGAAGAGTCTTTGCATGTTTAGAGCTTGCATTCTCTTTTAAGATTTCAAAAGCGGGTAACATTCACTTCAATAGTAATTTAATATGATGCACGGCAAAAAATGATCGAATATGAGGCGATAATTGCTGGAATCAAGTGGTTTCTCTCTTAATTAACATTTTGACTGTCTGTAAACAAGATTTGCCAAAGGGACAAAGCCATTTAGTTGATTCAAGAACTGTTGCTTTATTTTCTCATTCCAAGGGAGACATTTATTGTATCTTTTGAAAACAAGATCATTTTGCTTTGTCCCACAGGAAGATCATGTTTTAAAGCAGTCAAAATGTGCTCAAATGAAGATACATTTAGCAAAGTTTGAGCAATTTTTTACTTATTTTCTATCACTTTTCTCAGTGCAGTACTTCTGTATGACCTTTGTTGTAACTTTCTTCCTCCACGTTTCTCGAGTTCAAAGGCAGTGTGTGTTTCTGTTCAGTCACCTGAGCTTCAAAGCGGCTGAGAGACTGCACCAGGTAAGTGGCCCAGCCCACATGAAGGACCGGAGTGGGGCTGCCCTCCTCCCACTTACAGATGCCGTCATAGAAGCGCAGCAGGTGTGCGAAGCATTCAGAGTCCTGCAGGGCCGTCTCCTGCTTTTCCTAAACAGGGAACAGAAAATACTGAGTGTAGGGCACGAAGACAGGGAAGCAGATTCATATGATGCTTTGTATATTAGTGCACAAGCCAAACAACAAATATAGATTTAGTATGTACCAGGGGTGAGCAATTATTATGAGGGACATTGGAATAACAATATATTGTGGAGAGTTGGACCCGTTTTCATGCCGTTACTATTCATTTAATTTGGAACATGCTATTCTATCTTTATTTATTTACAAAGAATTCACACATACTGATTTCTAAAGATTGTGAGGGTTTTGTAAAAGGGAACTCCCAGGAAGGTGCATTAGTAAAACAAATATAATTTATACCTTTGTAAATTCCTAAACCAAGTTCTAAACAAACATGTTTGAGTGTGAGCTACTTCAGTTATAAAAAAAAATGTGTGTATTTAAAAAGACAGAAGAGATGGAGAGGGAAACCGGAAGAAACCTATGTTGTCTTTGTGTAAAGTGTGTTAGCTTATCTTTAGCATCTGCAGCTATAGTTTTGTTTTAACATTTTACGATATGGGAGGTGTCCATAGATTTTAATTTTTGCTTGGATTGAACCAAAGCTGGGCCAAAGCTAAAGAATTCTAAGTATTGTGGACACATTTCCTATGCAAATCTGTATCTATGTGTTTTTGTTCTTTGGTTCTTTGTTATTATCCTTTATATGTTTTGTAATTCATTTGAAGTTTCCCCACTTTAGGACAAATAAAGGACCTCTTAATTTTAATTTCCCCATTGAGCTTACATGTCATTGTGTGTGTGAGTGAGGATGCATGTGTAAAGAAATGTATAAGAGCCTGTAATGATTTTTGAGGAGAGCCCAGGAAGAATGGGGATCTTAATAAACAACAATAACAACAGTATGAAGTTTGCCGATGGGAACAGGTCTTCGCCCAGGTCTGGTCTATACAGTAACACGTTCTAGCTTCATCTCCTCTAACCTGGTCGGCCACATCCCCTGCGTCAGCCCCCTCTGCTGCGCTCTCAGTCGCCGTCTCCTTGAGCAGGTTGGGGATGACGTCGTTGGCGATGTCGAAGAACTCTTTATAGATCTCTTCGTCTTCACGGAAATAGTTATACCTGCGGGGCACATATGACAGGACCTCTGAGTAATGACCAGACAGAGCGCAGAGCCTTCACAACTTTTTGTGATTTATAGTCGGGCAAAGTGCAGCTCGGCCTCAAATGTGAATAATGCAACGACGCAGAGGGAATGTAGGGTTGTGACGAGGTTAAATAATAAAAAGCAGGTTACACACTAAGACAAACATAAAGGCGATTGTGTAGAAACAGGACCGGAGGGCGCAGGAAAAGGAAGCTCCAAGCCGTGCCGGGAAAGCGTCTTTGAGTCAGACACGATATATTTTTAGTGTTGTTCATGAACATTGTGTTGAATAGAGGCGAGGGGGGTCGGGAAGCCATACAGGGCACTTAATGTGGCATCTGTAAACTAAATATAGCAGAAAGTCATAATTTGTACAATATTACAACACTATTATAACATTTCAGAGCAGCTGATAGTCATAGTTGAATATGTAAATGTGTAAATACTGCCACCTGGTGTCAGTAGTATAAATGTGCAGTTAGTGTGACATAGTGACTGTATTCAAAATAATATTGAGCAAATATGTTAAGAATCTTCTCTTACATTTTATTAGTTGACAGTTGTTTTTATTGGGCGAATTGATGTAAGCAGTAGTTGAAAGAATTACTAGTTGTGCAAAGAAAATTACTAAACAATTTTTCTCTGTATCCAATGTATTAAAGGCATGTATTGATTTTCAGCAGAGATAGGACAGAATGACTCACTCCTGCATGACCTGGGCCGCTTCAGACCAAGCTTTCAAAGCCTCGCGTACATTCCTGTGTCTGTAGTGGAACCCAGCCAAGTACATGTACGGGTAAATGTGCTCGTTGTTATAGTACTTCTGGGAAGAGCTCACAGCCTGGAAAACAGACAATCCTTATTTCTCAGAGTCATGGTGAATGCAAGCTCTTCAGAAAGGCTGAAGTGTCTGAGTACCTTGAGGTGAATATTTAAGGGGTTGTCCTTTCCTGGGATAGGGTCCTGATCTTCCAGGTCTGCTAGTGTACCCATGGCCATGGGATATCTGGAATAAACATCCCATTTAGGGTTATTTATAAAATATATTCATCTACTGTAGATACCTGGTGATGTTTAACTTACCGGTCTAAGTAACCTCTATCATACAGCAGCCAGAGCAGTTTCTAAGCACAAAAGACAGATGAATTTAGCAATTGTTTAGAATTAGTTATTGTACACTACATTGAAGATGAACTCTTTACCTGCTGTAGTCGTAGCAGCTCAGAGCTGTCAGTGTGCAGGTCCAGTGAGGGGTTAATGGCACAAACCATGAAGGCCACTTCCATGTTTCTATCACATTTCATGTAGGAGCCCTTTAAATACAGCCAGCTCTGTGCCAAAGAAAACACACAAGTTCAAAGATCTGTTTTATGACATGTGAACCTCCTGATTCAATATTTGAGAGGTTACCTTCTCATTGACACCTGCTTTTACAGTTTGTCCTCTGCGGTCTTCATTCCCCTTTCCGTGCCACGTCACCTCTGCCGTCTCCTCACCGTTTTTCCCAAAAATTACCCATGCGTGATCTTCTGACAAAGCCAAATGGACATCCTTCAAACCAAGAACCTGACAAGCTGCAACCACAGCAAATGCAACTCCAGAGCTGTCCAGTTTTGTACCTGATTTAAAAATTAAAAATAATAATTTACACCTTTAATGAACAGTTTACATATGCAGAATGAAACTGACGACTCATACCAGTGATAAGACTGAAGAGTGACTGAATGTGGGCACGGTCTTTGAAATACGATCGACTTAGACTGTTCCATATGACGTCCGACACCTTCTTCACCAACTCTCGGCTGGATCCTGCAGCGGTCCTCCTGTACTGGGACAGGTCCACAGCGCCTCGGATCTGAGCAGAGAAGCGCTCGTACAGGGCTGAGATCATTCTCAGCTCCACGGTGGGAAAGCACGAGCTGGGACAGTCTGGTTCTAGGGGTTCAAAGCGAACTCCTGGTACATTTATTGGAACAACTCTATTCACAGCCAAGAAGTGTTCTACAAAGCCCAAGACCAGAGAGAGAAGGGCCAAGTCCGGCTCAGACTTTGAGAGCTCATATTCAAATAACTGGACAACTCCATCAATTCCACGCAAAGGAAAGTGTTTCTTTTGGGCTGAGTTCAAACCCATATTTGCTATCAGTCACGTGTCCCAAAGAGTCTTGTAATCTTCCCCTGTAGGAGGCAATCCCAGTACAAAATCAATATTCAGAGCAAAAGACACAACAAAACATTAACATGTAAATATTTGAATTTGTCTATTGTCATATTACAGTATTAGTTATATAGTTATCTATAAGTAATATAAAATTGTCCATAAATCAAACAAAATAGTATAGACACATTAATAGTTTAGTTATTAATGTAAAGAGGTAAGACCTATAATATTAAAACGAAAAGGGATGCCATTGTCCATTACATAGTGATGTGGCATATTTGTGACCAATACGCCACATTTTGATGAAGTACGTTATTAGTTCATTTAGAAATAATTGACAATTAAAAAGTGATCCCTAACCCAGACAGTGAGCAAGCAGCCTGGTTGCGTAATGGTTACATCAATGCTTTGGATATAGGGCTTGTGTTAGTTCTATGGCGCTGAGGTGGGCGGGGCACTTCTATAGCTGACTGCGTACATTCAAGATCCACATTGACCAAGGCTTTACTCACAGACAATAACCACTTAAACAACACATTTGCACCATTAACGGGTTACATCTAATGCTATTTGAATTGTTTATAATATTTTCTAAGGTTATTTATATGACTCTTATATATCAACCAAATTCAATAATATTCTGTAGAAATATAAGTCTTTACGGTTTCGTCGAGGTTTTGGTAAATTAATAAGAGATGAGCGAGATTAATAGTGAGACGAAATGTGCTGAAAAGACCCAGAGTACACATTGAATGGAGGCTAGGGTCAGCTGCCGCTAATAAGCTAACGGAGTGCTAGTTAGCTCCACACATCACTTTAGGCTCGCGCTTTACATCCTACATCTTTGTAAAGATCGTATACTGACGCCTTGGTTGGAGACGAACTCGAGAGCTATTACCGGCTCAACATTTGGCTTGAAAATGGAAAAGTACATACCCGTATATTCACATCCTCACGCACATGTTTTTGTTTGTTTCCCCTGCTTTTGCCGCGCACTCCAGTCTGCCAGGCTCTTTGACGTACGCTACGAGCCCCCAAGTTTCCGCCACACCGCAGATCTACAACGCATCCGGAGCACGCGCAGACCGTAAGCACCAGGAGAAACTTCCGCAACCAGTCACATGGAGATCAAACAGTCTACCACTCTGCTTCCTTCGTGGCATGCTGGGAGTTGTAGTTTTACATCATGTTTCATCATTTGTTCTTCGCAAATGTAATCGATAGAGAGCGCTGCGGTGCTGCGAACATGTGCAGGATAAACGAAAGGTAACTTGCATAATGGAAACTCAAACAGCTGTAGTATGACGTCTATAAGTATGACCTAGGACCTAGATTGTCTATGAGTATGACATGCCAACACACATGTTAACATAGTATCTACACACTTAAGTTCAAATACATGTAATCTAATGGATTTTTTTTCTTCCTATTCACGTACCAGTGGTTGAATGTTGACATATATACAACACAGTTTTATACGTTTAATGCATGGTTTTATGGCAAGGGTCTGTCTGGCTTCAAGAATATTCCTAGTGTTACCTTTACTTGTTCTATGTTGAGATAAAACGCACATCGAATACTTTTTATTATAAAAAAAAAAACAAAAAAAAAAAAACTCTCAAATAATAGATACAAATGTGTCCGAATATTTTACTCGTGTCTTAAAATAACAGTGCTGGCGTTATATTTAAAACACCCCTTCGTTGATATTTGAAATTACCAGAGTTTTGTGTTTTCTTATTTGCAGAGTGGGCCGTGAACGCCTCTCGGCCGCCATGATTCCCCTCCTCCAGAGCCTTCCTCCATCTCTGCTCAGTGTGCTCGGACTGTGCGTGTAGCTGCGGAGCCAGGTCCTGCTCTTGGGGAAATATCGGATAGTCGCTCGAGTTAACGCGTTCAGTGGACATTCAACGCCAAAACAAGACCAGAACACTTCACTACACCAGTGCAGTTTGGTTTGAAGCGACAGTAAAATGGACCCGATGAATCAATCCGCCCAGATATCTTCGTCGCAGGGGATTGCCGATGGACACAATTCCGCTGCCAAAGACTCAAAGATTTCAAGTAAGAATATTTACAAACTTGATATATCTCTACAGATAATTTTATTATCCTGTTGTCAGGTAAATCTCGTCGGCGTATTCGTTTCCCCGTGTAAATCTTGACTGGTGGCCTGTAGCCTACATCATCACGTTGGTTAAGCCATTTTAGCCAATATAGCAAACACCTGTGGTGGTTGACATGCAGACGAGCTACTCTTACGTGTGCTCTGTGATCAATCCTGACACTTTTGAATTCAGACTTATTTCAATTTAATTGATAGTATCTTTTCCCATATATTACACCATAGTACATCTTGCATCATCCAACATATGGTGACTGAAAGCTCTTATCACTTAACAGTTTTAAACTAATACGTACATAACATTTTGGCCTGTGTTTACTATATCTAGGCTGGACAGGCATGCTTTTCAGCGTGTATATAGCCTTAACTACGTTTGTTTTTCAAGATGAATGTATCCACCTTATTACACTTTATTCACTTATTGTCTGTAACACACGAATTTGTGAAATTATTCCAAGAACTGATTGTTACAGCGCTGCACTGCAGATAGATCGTTACTGGGCTGAAGCCAACATAGGGAGGTCTCTTAAAGGCGCCCTGCCCGTTTGTGGTGGTGTTTTTAAAATGGTACCACCTCCCTGGACAAAAGCCTAAACGTAATGCACAATACTTCTTGTTTATTTCCCCCAAACGTGACCAATAATACCCGCTCAGGTTAGCATCCATACAGACAGGTGCATTGCTAACAAAGAGAGGTGCCAGACTGATGCTGGGGCCTCTTGACAGCTCATTGTGTTTCAGGCAGGGAGTGGCATCTCCAGCATCATGCCGCCGTGTTGTTGTACCCCGTCTGATTCTACTCAGACTCATTTGGAAGTCCAGTTATGAGAAAAGGCTTTGAAGAAAATGCATGTGATTCGGATTATTTTTGAGCTGCATTATAACATTAGTATCCTGCTGTATATTATCCTTCCGCTGTGAAACAAAATATAACGTCACATGTAAATGACAAACGACGTAAATGAGATGATTGCATATTGGGGTTTTTATAGCTACCTGCCGTCAATAATTAGTTATTTTGAATATTTTAGCAAATTATTCTTAAAATGAAGAATTCCCAGTTCCCAGACAAATTTAGAAATAATACATTTTGAAGAGGTGTGTTTAGTTCATGAAGCTTTGCTGAGTCACCAAAACAAGCCCCTGTCTAAACACACCAATCAGGATACAATTTCATGAAGAATATTGATTATAATGAAATGCGCAGTAATGATTAGCATCTTTTTGCCCTCTGAAGGTAGATGACCTGCTGGATGTGTTCACTTTATTCTTTTGTTGTTAAATGAACCTTTATTTTGAAATTGATCTTGGGTATTATGTGGTGCACAAAGCGGCTGCTGTGACCCAACCCCCCCATGTTATCAGATACACTTGTTCTGACTGGGCAGCTGCACAGCACACAAGCATTAACACACCCCTTTTGATTGATACTTGGGCTTTAACACTTGTGAGGCACATGAGCTTAAGTTATTATTGTCAACTTCACTTTTTTGAAGAATACAAACTTCACCATGTAATCCCTAGACATTCACAATAAAATGTGTACTTTGGAAAAGTTCAAAGAAGACTTTTTTTCAGTAGCTTTCAGTAGACTTCAAAATAGATCTAACCTCATCTATTCTTTGATGATGGCCTTGTATACGTTTTCTCCACTAGCTGACTATCATTGTAGACTTGTAATTGCAGAATTTGTATAATAATTGTGTAAATGTTCAGCAAGCGTTAAAAATTCTAAGCACTTAGTTTTTTACGGTGACGTCATGCCTTGCCTCTGTTTCTGTCTTTTTTTAACTGATCAGTCACTGACACCAGTCACAGAGGAAGTGTCACACTTTGAAGCGAGGACCTCATTACATGGACCACGTTGTTGCTAAATGCCACTGGAAGGAGTGTAGTTTTTTCTTTTCTAGCCTGTGGACTTTTTGTGCATTCTTTCAAAAGGGAAAGCATGAGGTTGGGGTAATAGTAAGTAAGTAAGTTTTTATTTATATACCGCCTTTTCACAGCAGATCTGAGTCTCAAAGCGGTTTACAATTGTTAATTTTGGGCATTTGTCTCTCACTCCACACAGAGATGGGAGCGGGGTCGCCAGTACAGGAAGCGCATGCCAGAACTATTGGACATATTTTTAGTGGTAGGGGAAACCGGAGTACCCGGAGGAAACCTACGCAGACACGGGGAGAACATGCAAACTCCACTCAGAAAGGCCCTGGTCCGACCGGGATTCGAACCCAGGACCTTCTTGCTGAGAGGCGAGAGTGCTATCCACTCAGCCACCGTGCCGCCCGTAATGTTGTCGAACAGTGGAGCTCAGGGCTGCACCTCCATGAACTATTCTGATTAACCTTTACATGACGGCAGGCCACAGTCCCACAATGCACCATTTTCAAAAGCGCTGACAACCTTTTGGCACTTCCTAATTGTTGCAGTAATTGTGTTCCAGTTTCTCCCGTAACCTAAAGGTACTGCAGAGTGCATTAGGACATTTTCAACAGTTGACTCACTCCTCCACATCAGGGAGCTCTGCCCGTTCTCTTTAGAATCAAGCTTTAATAGACGACTACAGCCACTGTCACAACCACAGCCATTGATTGCACTCAGCCCTGGGGCCATGAACATTTAGTGATGGACTGGGCAGAACTGCACACACTCAGGATATCACAACATGAAATGGCCTGCTCTTTTCCAGCGCTTGTCTGGGCCAGTTAAAAGCAGCCATTTTCATCAAAACTGCTCCAGGTTGCAACATGCTTTGGCAGTATTTTGATCATTTTTGCCCTGTGTGTATGTATGTGTTTTTATTCCTTTTTTATAATACTAATAAAACACACACCTGCAACACATCTCCTCTGAAAGGACTCTATACACTGCACACCCCATCTTTGTCCCGTGTTGAAATGTCGTGTCAACCCCGGCCAACACGGTGGGAGGTGTGTTGTTTTGGCCCATGTCAGCTTTTTTCCTTTTTATGGGGGAGACTGAAACATGTCAATAAAAGGGTTACAACAAACTCCTGACTATCAAAGTAAGTATTTTACAGTCACAGCACAATCACCCCACATTTCAAAGGCTTAGGACAAGTTATCAATGTAGAGCACAGACCTCCCTTACTTAAATCTTGCATCCAGACACTGATTCAATTCAACTCTAATATGTGATATGTTGTTTTCGGGGCTATTGTGCACATTATTTTTTGACTATTTTGTCTAAATCAAGAAGTGTTTGAGTTATGTTGCTCACAAACAAACGCCAATGATCACTTCACCTCCTGGGTGAAGGTAAAGAACGGTCAGTGGCACAACAATCCAAACTTTGATGGTAAGAAATTCACTCTTGTTATGTCGTTGTTATGCAGTATTAATATTGTCTCTGATGTGAGTAGTTTGTTAGCAACGGGCTATAAAACAGTTTGGTTTTATTGCTCTGTAAATTACTACTATTTGGTCTGAGTGTTCACCCAGAAAGTCTACCTGGCCAGGTGGGCTAGATGGCGAGTCGTTTAGATGCGCCAGTCCGTGTCACTCGGTGTGTAAGGAAGAGGGTTTTTTGAATAAAAACCCGAGTTTAGGGGTTCTAAGCATTTGAATGGTGGTTGCTATGAAGAGGGGAGGAATCTATCATTATATTTATACCTACAGACATTCACATGATTTTGTTTTTTAACCGGTTTCTTTTTTAAAGGTTTTTTCCAATCTTCTGTTGAATTAAAGTATATAACCCGTGATTTGCATTGCCTTCTGCGGTGCTCCTCCTCCTACTCCCTGGCATCAGATCAGTCCATGAAAGTTGTCAGACCTCTATTGTGGTCAAAGAGCGAAGGTGTGGCATTTGTCGAGTCAGTCGTGTGAATGTGTGTGGAGGAATGTGGTGGAACGAGGGTACGGCATTCCCAACCTGCCTGGCCTGTACCTGTTCTCGAGGGCTCATCCAGCAGAGGCCTCCCTGTCACACCCTAAGCCTGGTTCACACGAGACGATTTTAAAATTGTCGGCCGATTTTTCTCTGTGTGAGACCCCACACAGGGAGATAAAAAAATCACGGGTCTAACCACTTTGGTCGTACAGTGTGTGGTGCGCAGCCACACGGCAAAAATCACGCAAACCACACACGAACCGACCCCCCCCCCCCCCCCTCCCGAGTATTCACAGATCAGACGAAAATCTCAGGTCTCGCGAGATCAAGCGTGACTTCAGAGTAAACACACATGGCGGACGAAGAGGATGCATTCAATGGCGATAGTTTGTTTTTATCGGAGAAAAGACGTAATCAAAAGAAAAGGCGATGGTCAAAGAAGTGTAGACAACACGAGCACGGACTATACTTTCTACATCGTGATATGGAGGCGTTTCCTCACCGCCTCGTCTCGTCTTCTGATTGGCTACACGCCGCAGTCATGGCAACGCGCACGTCTGTCCTCGGGGGACACCACACACGAAGAGAAATCGGGCCAAAACAATCCAACATGTTGGATATCCCCGATTTGAGATCGCGAGCAGTCCCGATGTCCTTCCGAGCGACGAGTGCAGTCTTAACACACCACACACGGCAGGATAATCTGTAAGATTTTGTTACGGAAATCGGAGCGTTTCTTAAGATTGTCGTAAGGGGTAAATCGGGTCTAAATCGGCCTAAATATCCTGCCGTGTGAACCAGGCTTTACTCTAAACCTGGTCATGATCCACTGAACTCACTGGGTCACTACCTTCATCTATTCTATACGCTGGATCGTCACATTTCCCAAGCGGGTTAAAACATTCTTTTTCTTTGTCATATCTCAGAAGGCAGTGAGATCAATCTTTACATCATTAACTGTAGCCAAAACACACAATACAGACACACATATGAACTTCAATGTTTCCAGTCCAGTATCCAATCACTTTGACAACAGTCGGGGCTCTTTCTGTGATTTGTCTTTTCCATTTGTCTTCTATTCTGTCAGTCCAGGATAAGTTGTTGTAGTTATGCATGATGCTTCTCACTCTACTCTCTGGTGCGCAGTTGTTGTGGCTCATTGTATAGAGGCTGGGATAAGTGTTAGGTTAAGAGATGATCATTTTTGTGTCCTTTTTTATGTTTTCAGATTCCTTTCTTTCCTCTTCGCCTGTATCTCTCATTCAGTCTCCTCAAGGCAAGTGTCTGGTTCTTTCTGCTGCTCGCCTGCTCTTCCTCTCGCTGGCTTGCTCTCGTCATCCTTCCAGCTCCCCTCGCCTGCTCGCATTGCAATATGCCCAATAAAACTTCCCAATACCGGCACAGTCAGCTCCCGGCCTGCTGCCTTCTTAAACTCTGCTCCTCCAAAGCTCTCAGATGCTCCTCCATCTGTTCCCAACGATCAGTAACTGCCCTAATTGTAGTTTTGGCTGTCCAAAATAACTCCATTCTACCTGTTTAAAAATACATTCCTCTACTTAAGCCTTTTGACCTCTTGCTCGTCAAATTGTCGTGCTTTACTGAGTTTCACATGAAGGAAATCTTTACTAAATTGTTTATTTTACTTTATGCAGACTGCTATTGTTAAATGTATTTGTCAGTTTTAGTATAGTAATCCAAACTCCAATTACTCAGTGTCTCAATGTTCTTCCTCTAGGCCCCAGCCCTAAACTCTTGAGCTTTGCCTGTACTGCGTCTGCATTATGTAGGTCACCCACACTCCACCAGGTTCAAGATAATCCCAAGATTGTCACTTTATTTTAAGAAAGCAGAGAAGTTCAAGTTCACTGCATGTACATCAGAGCTGAAATCTAAAAATGGAAGACAATGATGTCCCACAGGGATGGTGCAGCCCTCCGCTTTCCCTGTATTCGAGCTTCCTCTGTAGAAGGGTGCAACTGGAGAGAATTTTTGATGGCCTTCGCTTTTCGCTGCCCCCAACCAACAATCTGCTGTAGCGTTAGGCTCTGCATGTTTCACACCACTGCATAGATTTTCAGGTTTCCTTTGATCAATTTTGCTTATCCATCTTGATATTCACCTCGAGTCATGTGGTAGTGGGTAGACTATTAAGGGTTAGGGTTTTGTTGTACAGGAGAAATTTAAGGTGAAAAGGAATTGCTGGAATTAGTCTAAAATCTGTCATGGTTTGAGTTTAAAAGTACTTGGAGCAATCAAGTTTAGTAGTTTTTTTCTGTACACTAGATTTTTTTCTTTATTGATGAAACATATTTGTATCAAAATAAACACTTACTTAAATAACATTGCATTGCATTGAGTAGGGCTAATAAATATTTGGTTGACTTCAGGAGGCCCTCTGCTGCGATTTCTCAACTACAACGGACGTGATCATGAAGATGGAATGTAGTTTTTAAATGTTTCTCTAACATGCCATTATCTTCAGAGTTGTGCATTTATTGCAGTGATTGTTAAATTGAAAGGAGACTAAAAGAGTTTGTCTTGGGTTCTTTGTTCTGGGATACAAACTGGCACTTGATTCACAATTGCATAACTTGGTTGATCAGTCAGCAAACAGATTACATAAAGACGCTGCTCATTTGGCTCGATCTATGTTTAGAGGTACTCTACAAAATCTGGCTTTTCATTTTGACTTTTCCCACAGCAGCGATTATACTGCACACTCACTATGTGTTGATGGTGCCATTTCTTTAGCATTTGCGGGCATATTTCAGCTGTTTAGGATTTTCACCACAATGTTTGGAAGTCCATTCATGTGGCTCCACTGGAACAAAGCCTTATTGTTGTAGCTATGACATCTTTTTCTAGGGCATTGTAAACCGACTGCTGGTCGGTCTGCCACCAGTCTAGAATTTTTTTCATTATTGAACCATGGCTTTTTTCCCCAGTGAAAATATGTGCATGAACAAGTTCACTATTGCAGTTTTTAGTTTCCTAATATAGCTGTTTGCAGCAGCATGAAGGCTTAGCATGACTACTAGAGCAGAGCAGAAAGCCTGAGATCATGTGATGTCAAACAGTTGCTTTGAGAACATCCTTAGACGACCAGTTGCTAGGGGCCATGCTGAGGCCAAGAGGATTTATGGATTTTAGAACTAAAAGAATCAATCTTTTGTCTCCTTAAAATGTGCTGTATTTCGAAAGAGCTTGTCACTCAGATTCTTTACATTTCTCATTATCTTGATTAGTTATATATTGATTTCCCTATAATTGCCCCTACTCTATTTTTAGAATTGGAGTTGCCATATTCATATTTATTTTGTCATGCTGCAGTGCATGAAAGCTTGATCTACAAAATAAGTTGCATGGGAATAGAGTGTTATATCTGTGACCTCCTCTTCCCTCTTCACTGTCCCACTTGGTGATGCAGACAAAAGGGTTCAAGGTTCAGACAAGAACGGGGAACTACAATTCTCACAATCTCCTTCCTCACCAACTGGAGATTCTGGCAGTCAGTCAGATGATGTACCCGACTCTCCGATAAAGACATCACCTGTTTCAGAGCGCATCAAAGCACTGGAGGCACTCGCTGCAAAGAAAAAGGAACCAGATTTTCGAAGTGATGGTTATTCAAACTATAGAGATCGTCATACTGACAAGCGTTCTTCCATCGAAATTCAAAAAGCTGCATTTGAGAAAAATGACAAATCTACAACTTCCCAGAATAAAGTAAGCTCTTCAGACAAAGAATCCCCAGACTCTCCATTTGAGGTTCTCGGAGAATGTAAGCAACTGAAGGAACTTGAAGAAACTGAAGAGTGGATGAAGGCACACATACCTCCAGTGCCAGACTTTCATTCAGATGACTCAACAGAAGTTATGGAAGTTTCAGAAACAGTTCGCTTTGTGCAAGAGAAAGAGGATCGTGCATCTGGGGTTTCTTCCTTTACTAGTGTTCCAGATGCCTTCATGGACTCTCCTGTCAAATATGAAAACGTTGAAGTTGCCACCGTTCCCCAGAATCCATATGGGGAGGAGTGTGATTTTGACCTGAGCTTCTTGCCTACAGCCTACATGTGTACCCAAGAACAAAATAATTATGATTCGGTGGTCTCACAGAGGTCGGTGTCACCAGAACCGGTTGTTGAGTTTGAGTCAAAATTGCCTCCTGCGCAAACTGAGAAAACAAAGTTAATGCGTGATCCAGATCCACCAGAAGCAGGTGAGGTGGACAGCTCAGGGGAGTCTGATGATACAGTTATCGAAGATGAGGTCCCTGTTCAGGCTTCAGATTTGTCTGAATCTAAAATGGATACATCTTCTAATCCACCTAAAGATGAAGAGAGTCCTCCGGCAAAGTCTGAGAGGAAGCTTATGCAAGTTCCAACTATCAACGTTATTGAGACCGATGACCCCAATTACAGTGAGGAGGAAATGGATCTGGAATCAGAGGAGGATGAAAATGTAGAGGTTCAAGAAACTCCTTTCCCTGATGATTACGTTCCTGAGCGTCCGTTTGCAGATAAAGGCTCACCATCGTCGTCTCCTGTCGAGTCTCCCAAACACAAGACCCATGAACCATCTCTCAAAGCAGTTGGTCCACAAGAGCCTCAATCAGAAAGTCTCATCAAAGCACAATTCAAAGACGATTTTCCAAATGTAGATCCTGTTGAAGACTTTTCTGACCATGACGATGAGTGGGATGACCAAATGATTAATGCAGTAAATCCCATCATTACTGCACCTGATCCTGCATCTTTTACCAAGCCCAAAATGAATGAAATAGTCACTAAAGACACAGACTTGCCCCTTGAAACACACAAACCTCCAACCACTCTTCCACACGATGACAGTTATGACAGGGAGTTCTTTGATTATGACTACGATGCTCCACCCTCCCCTGACAATGACAGTGAACCAGATCTGGCCATAGATCCGCCGTATACCAACCCCTTTATTGTCAATACTCAGAAAAATGCCACTCAAAGTAATGTTGGGGAAACGTTTACTAAACAGAACAATGACAACACTTTAACCAATCAGGAGTCTGCTTTAAAGCAGTATCCACAAGATCCATATTCTATATTCTACACCGCGCCAAAGAGTAACGACGAACCAGATGTTGACAATGGGTCGCAATACAGTAAACTTGATGACAATTGCAATAAAATCAAAGACCTTGATAGTGAAACACGCCAGGCGGAACAACCTCCAACGACTGCAAAGGAGGACACCTATGACCTCAATCCATCATGTCCTGAGCCTGCAGACAGTTTTGTGGAGTTTATGCGGGAGTGTCTAATGTCAAAGAAGGACGAAGAAGCCCAAGATGAGGATCAGACCACCTCAGACATGACAGAGGATCTCCAGGCGTCCGCAGTTATGGACCTTGAACAGGAAAAGCTCACCATTACTGCTCTCAAAGACCTTGGAGGCAGTCAAGAGGAAGAGGTACTGCTACCACCTCAGAATGCTCAACCAATCAAAGTTGATCCCAGTCTTGCACCTACACAGCACAACACAGAATCTCCTTGTCCCTCAAATACCCAGCTCCCAATTTCCCCGTCCAATCCTTCCCCTGACGGCCCCTACGTCCGTGAGGTAGAAGCCGTCGATGAATGGATGGCAGAAGCGTATCATCTTGCTGAGCATGTCTTGACTGCTGTACTAACCCACTTATCAGGTAACCACTTCTTTCCAAACTGTCCACCTGCTAACTATAGAAATCCCTGCCCCAACCTGTATTCCAGCTGCATGTTTCTAAATAACATACTAAAATGGTTGGATTTTTCTTTTTTTTTTTAAACTTTATTCCTTTTTCTTTTTTCATTTTTTGATTAGAATACAGACTTGCTCAAAACATTTAAATATTGTGGGAAAAGTTCAATATTTTAGTTTTAGTAATTTTAGAAAAGGTCAGCGTTACAAAATTGAGTGAATATTTTATAATTAATCTTTTTATTATGTCTGTATACCAGAATGTTAAGACAAATCAGTCTTAACATTCTGATTTGTAATTTCAGCAGCAAGACTTAACATTAGATAAACGTATATTTTTTTACGCTTATGTCTCTGTCATCCAATCTACACACTGTTGTTTCACTTTTCATATGTGACAGTTGTTGGTGGTTTAATTATGGCGCTCAAGGGTTGGTTTACAAGGACTCTTAAGGCTCAATGCCGAGTCACTGGTGTCAAGTTTCCTTCTGCATCTTCATTCAGCAAATAAACACAATCTCAAAACTCCACATGTTTAGTTCAACATAAGAACCTAACAACACACACCTCTTGTTCTCCTCAGAAAACAATGAGGTATTTTGGTACGACATTCACAATTATCAGCCCGTTTGCAGTAAGCTCTTAATGCAGGGTTGTCTTACTGGAGTCGGGACTGAGTCGGCCCCCGCCTCCTCTACAACCTGATCTCTCTTCCGCACACATCGCCCCTATGTGCCATCTATACACAGTGGATCAATGTGACTGCATACCTTCTCCGGGCCTGTAGCAGCACCTCTACATACACAATGGAACTGAACATGTAAATTAGCAGTCGTCCTGTTAATTCAGTGCGCCTGGAAAGGACTAGTTTCCCTGTTGCGCTCCGGTCCAGGATTGAGGAGCGGATACTATTTCTATGCTCAGCTGCAGTGTTCTCTCCTCTGTGGGTTATTAGGCAGGTGCTGTTGGTTTAGGTGATATTTCAGTGGGTGTGCCAGTTGCCATGGAGGTACAGGAGAGGTTGTTATGCTGTGGATAGGGAAAATATGTCAACAGCGAGAGGTGGACAATACATTGACACATTAATCGGCACAAACATAATCATTGATTTCAATGTTTATTCAATAGTTCAGTTTGTACATATTTCTCTTTGATTCGTCTGCCGTCACCATATCTCAACCTAAATGTGCATTCAAATGATTAAGTAATTATTTACTCTCTGTACATTACATATATATATTCATAGTAAATGATGATCAACTAACTTTTAAAACTCCAGTATTTTGAGCCGTGAGATTTTTTATTTTTTTTAAATGGGTGAAAGGTCTCGTATATCCCTCAGTCATGAAGAATGCCATTGACTCAAGTGCTTTTAACCTACTTGTATTAACACATACTTTTATGCGCAGTCATTGCATTTTGGAGACATATGAGCTTCAGATTTGGCCTCATGCCGGTCTTAATTAGCATCTGCATACGAACACTATACTTGTCGTAGCTTGAGAAGCCTGCTCTCTTTAAAACATAGTAAATTCAAGTTGTCAGGTCGGAGCAGTATCCGTGACATCCCAAAAAAGTTTTATAGCGGTTATGTGTACAGAGGGTAAAGCAACAGTGGCGTGTGGTGCGACTGGGGCCTATACAGTCATGAGCTTCAGCTGACGGGCCCCGAGGCACCACCCCACGTGCCTCCACCACCACTGCACTCGGCTTTTGCAAAACCCCCTCGTCCCACCACCGCTCTGAGAAGGAGGGAAGGAGTGGCGCTCCAACCAGCTTGTTACATAACCTCTCTGCCTTCTATACAGCCCATCACTTCTGCATGCACGACTTCAGAACACGCTCTACAGCCGGGCCATTCATCGGGCCAGCGTTCAGCTCCAGGATACAGGCACATACTGTATTATGTTCATGGCCACCACCTGACTGGGGCAGATACCAGGGCTTATAGCTTGCGCTTTCTAAACTCAATCAAACTATCTACTGTCTTGTGTAATTTAAAACCATCAAACCACATTCCAGCTATCAAAGTTTGGGACATCACGAGTTTATTGATAATTTTGGCCTCAATCACGGATTTTAGATCAGCTTTTTCAGACCAAAAAGTAAAGGGATGATTCCATTCAATGTATTCTTGTTTAGCTCTATATCACAACAGTAGTTATCTTGGAGGACTTTACAAAACCGTCGAATTCGCAGACACAGATCAGAGAATCAAACGGTTAAAACAGAAGAAATGCAATGATTAAAAAAAAAACACATAGGTCATCTGCCCTTTATGAACCATGGCTATGTCTATAAATGTTGATAAATGTGGCTGAAAATAATTTTTCAGCCGGTCAGTCCCTTAGCACAAAGATAGCATACTGTAATTAATAATATGAAGACTGTATGCGTTTTGTAATGTATGATATATTTGCCTCTGCCTATATCAACCGCTAGTGTAATTACCTTTTACTTGTGGGTTTTTCTTCCACATGTGCTTCATTCACTTTTCTTTTTGCTCTGTGTAGTGAAGGACCTGATTCACTGGCGGGACCCCAAGAAGTCGGGGGTGGTGTTTGGAGTGTCCATGCTGCTGCTGCTGTCGCTGGCAGCCTTCAGCGTCATCAGTGTGGCCTCCTACCTCCTCCTGGCTCTGCTCTGCGTCACCATCACCTTCCGCATCTACAAGTCTGTGGTCCAGGCCGTGCAGAAGTCCAGCGATGGCCACCCCTTCAAGTATGTGTTTTGAGATGGGGTTTTTTTTATCACACATTGTATCGCCACGGTCACATCACAATGTGTCAAGTCCAAATTTCCTGTTAAAAAAAAAGAAAAATGTTTTAATTCCTGAGGGTGCTCAAATGAAATGCCCCTGGTGGTGATAAATAAAGTAGTCTGAATTGAATCTAAATGATAATCATGATAATGCATCGGTTTTATTTAGTGTTTTTTCTGGACACTCAGGCGCTTCACATGTAATTCTTTCACTCTGGTGATTGTATTGTAGCCACAGCTGCCCTGGGGTACACTGACAGAAGCGAAGCAACTGGTCTGTGTCATCGGCAGAGGTGGGACAAAGTCATTGTTTAGCAAGTCACAAGTCAGTCTCAATTCATTGCCCTCAAGTCCCGAGTCAAGTCACGAGTCAAGACAGGCAAGTCCCGAGTCGAGTCCAAGTCAAAGGCCAACAAATCTCAAGTCAGTCCCAAGTCCTACGGTTTGACTTTCGAGTCCTCTCGAGTCTTTTTGACCGCGATTTGTTTCTTGTTGGTCTCCACCTACTTAGGAATCGTTTTGCTGGTGCATTCTCGTTGGTCTCTGATCCATGGACTAACAGTTTGTTCCATGTGGTTGGCTGCTGGTAAATCAAAACTATGTTGTGCCAGATGCAGGCTCAGTTACACATGCACAGACCACACATAAAATCAGAGCAGTCCGTGTCAACATACTTTTTATCTTTGGGGTTTTTAATGGGAAGTAGCAAGTGCAGCATATATGAATATGAGTATTGGGCTAGGACCTGTATCTATATAATCAGTTTAATGTCCATAGTGGTTATTGTTCCAAAGGACTGAAGGGACCAATGGAGGGGAAGGAACCTGGCCTGTATGAACTGGGCCAGCATTAGTAATATCTCATAATTACCAATATATCATTACATAATAAAATGTCTCATATAAATTAATTCAATCAGTCAAAGTACTGATTCTCATATCAATGAACCATAAACAATAGTGGAAATATTAATCTAGCTTAGTGCACATAATCAAAACAACTATCTAATGTATGCAAACTTTATCAGGAGGAGCACAGCAAAAACATACTCATAATAATAGGCCTCGGCGCCCACACAGAAAAATATAAGAAATAGCTAACAGAGCAGCGCAGGCTAGCGCTAGTTTGACTCACCAGTTCCTCTTTAAAACACGGCACACAGTGTGACAACTGCGTCGATTCAATTGTATGAGGCGCCTGTAGTGAAAGCATATCAATTACGGTTTGTAGAACAAAATATGACGTTAGGTCGCGATAAATACCTGCAGCTCGCTCATTTCCAGCTCCCCTAGACAACACACCCACCGGTGAATGCAGTCCGCTTGTTTAGGGAAGTGTTGCTGCGCGAACTGCCTGGAACTCACGTTCGAACTCTCGCGCGAGCGCTACAACTACCGCGAGGCTTTGTTTCTTCAGAGACGGCATAGATAGAAAGAGAGATGCGGAGAAAGGTAAAAATGGCCCGGGTTACGCAAGTCTTTGCAAGTCAATTGGCGCAAGTCCAAGTGAAAGTCAGAGTCATTGATGTTAAAGTCCAAGTCGAGTTGCAAGTCTTTTTATATTTGGTCAAGTCGAGTCTAAAGTCATCAAAATCATGACTCGAGTCTGACTCGAGTCCAAGTCACATGACTCGAGTCCACACCTCTGGTCATCGGCCCCTCTGACAATCAACCAACCATTCACACTCGCACCTAAATAAATCAAACAACTGATGTTGGCGTACTGATTTGATGACTCCATCAAAGTGCCATTGACTTTGTTATTTATGGACAGCCCAATCAAATCCAGAGGAACTATTATAATAAACTAAAATAACAAGTACATAAAATCCTCTTCTGGTCTTTATCTGTCAAATTGAATTAAGATAATTTGTGTCAGGAGATTCTTCTGAAAATCTGAACTTGCTCTAAGGGCGTCCAAACCTAATTGGATTTTCTGCTCATGTTGATATTTCACTGTTTAAACTAACCCAAAGTACTGCAGTGTTCTCTCCACAGTTTTACCTTTAATCAATATTCACTTTCTCAGATCTACTTGTTCTTATTTTGAATAGTTTACATTTTTACCCATTTGTGCCTCTTCAGCTGATGTTTTTGAATTGTGTAATTGAAATGTATGTGCAATGAGTCCCTCTTCAATGGCTAATGTTAACTTATTATACATCATTTAATCATTGATAGATTTTCAAGCCTCGCTAGTATTGCTTTTGTGTTGCTAATGTCCTGCTCCTTCCGCAGGTCGCTCATAGAAAAGGATGTCAGCATTCCTCCTGAGACTTTCCGCAAGCATGTGGACTCCAGTCTGACCTACATCAACCGAGCACTGAAGCAGTTGAGCCGCCTCTTCCTCGTCGAGGACCTGGTTGACTCCCTTAAGGTGAGTGCTTGCCCTAAAACTATTTTGGTTCAGAAACCTCCCATTCACAAGCTCTCGTGATCCATGGAAGAATCGACACGTTTACACATAAGTATTTGAATTCAGATGGCGTTCTGCCTCGCCCTGAACAGGTGCAACGAAACGAACAGGTGAATCCAGCAGTGACCACTCTGACAGCTCCTTAAGGGCGGGTCATGGGTGTGTGTCTGTGTGTGTCCTCACACATTTGTAAGGGAGTGGTAATATATAACAGCACATTGAAGCAGATCCCTAAACATACTATATATTTATACATATATTTTAAAAAAGTAGCAGAGAAGTACATGAAGGAGAGTGTGTGATGCTCTCAGCATGAAACGAGAAAAGGGAAGGTGAATGGACAATGTTTCAGGCCTGTGTTTGTGTGTCTTTGCTTCATCCAACCCCTTTTCATCTGTATCTTGTTTGTTTTGTTCTGCTGTATGAGAAATAGGAGTTTGAAATAAACACTTACTTACTGTGCAAAAGGTTTGACCATTTCTGTCCTGTCTGTCTTCTCTGCAGTTGGCCGTCGTCATGTGGTTGCTAACCTACGTCGGCGCGGTCTTTAACGGCATCACCATCCTCATCCTGGGTGAGGACCGTGGGGCGTCTGCAAAGTCACATGATGAGAGATGACAAGAGTCCTCATTTCCCACAGCAGAGTTAGACATACTTGTAGTTTTACTGAGGAATGAGGCCACAGTGAACATGAGTGATCCGCACTGCACCGACAGCAAGGCGCACACTTCTCCAATTGGGGTCTCAGTGGTCAACTCTGAATAGGCTTTAATTAGGTCAGAGCCAGTCGAGCCCCACGATGATTGAATACATATAATACACCCTCATTCTTATTTATCAATCAATCAAGTTTATTTAGAAATCTTAACACAGGCATAAAATCATACACATTAACATTTTAGATAAGGTAAAACTAAATGATGAAAAAAAACCATTTCAGACTTGGACTGAACTGTCATATGTATAGTTTTAACACATTTTGTATGTGTACAATTTGGATCCCTATCATCTTCCACAAGTTAATTAGCTAGTCTTCCTGTGTTCCGCCCGGTGAGTGAAGTAAAATTCTTGTAATTCGTGGGTGCCAAGATGTTTTGTTTCCGTTTTGTTTCCATCATGTCAGCGGGTGTCAAGCTGGTTGCAGAAGGGGCCGGTGTGGCTGCAGGTTTTTATTCAAGATTCAAGATTAATTTGTAATGGCTCACAGGCTGCTACATTGGAAAGTACACAAAAGACAGACATGTAATATTAACACCGGCTCAAACCATCACTGCTCTGATCCATGGCCTGGAGGTTCAGAGATCTAGAATATTGTATTGTGATGTAATTTTATGTCTTGTGGACCAGGTCTGCAAATTAGCTGTTAGCTATGTGGCCTATGAACATGGCATCAGTTATTTGTAACAATGCTTCTTGTTCTGTCCCTTTTTAAAATAAACATGTAATAAATTATGTCTAAATTCCAACTAAGCAGGAGCAAATCTGTCTCCACTCGTTCCCTCAAGTCTTCAGGTTAAGACTGGACTCGCTTGAGGAAATGGGTGGAGACTGGACCCTTTTGAGGACCGGTTTGACCCCCCCCTGCAGTACGTAAAGATGATCAAACCGTAGACTGACGTGTCGCTCTTCCCGTCCACAGCCGACATCCTCCTCTTCGCGGTGCCCCCCGTCTACGAGAAGAACAAGGTGAGAGCGCTGACCTCATGTGGTCCGTGCGCTGTGATCTCACTGAGTCTTCATCACACACTGAGGCCTTTGAGGCACAGCTGCCCCACATGAGATCATCACAGTATACAGATGGGGAGGGGCTGTGCACAAACATTAACATTTGCACTTCTAGCACTTCGTTCACTTTTTATTTTTGTATAGCCTGAATCACTACAGTATTTATCTTGGACTTTACAAAGTTCAGTTCAAAGTATCTAAGTTTTAAACATAGGAAATGCAACAATAAAAAACACACTGGTGCATAAGGGGCAGATGACCGATTAACTATGTCCATAAATGTTCTTTTTACTCTAAAACAAGCAAATCAATAATTTCTCTTCATTAAAACTATACATTTTTATTAGTGCACTGCTTAAGTTTTACAGTTTTTGAGCTACATTGGATATTAGCAAGTGACTTAAATAGGCTAATTTAAAGATGGGGTACGTTTTCACTTCATAAATGTTATTTGCCCTGACAGAAAGAGTCCTGCAAAGTGTGTGAACAAATACAACGAGGAGTAACGATCAATACATAGAATACAGTATAGTTACATAGAATACATATATAATTTCTCCAATGACTATCGAACAGAGACTATAAATGGGAATGATGTCAATGCCAATATTCAACTTGAAAATATTTTGTTTTTTGTTTCCTCCAGACCCAGATTGACCAATACATCGATCTGGCGCGCACTCATATCAACTCGACCATGGCCAAGTCAGTATTCACCTTCTCTTTCTACTTTTTATTCTGGTGAAGAAAAAAAATGCACAATCATTTCTAATCTTTCCTTGTCCGTCGGCAGGTTGCAAGAGAAACTTCCCGGCGCCATGAAACGCACCAAAAGTGAATGATTACCCTCCTCCACCCCGTAATCATCGAACATCACATCATTGTCATTACATCGTCACGCATACCTGCCCCTCGGCTCTTTCTCTGCCCCGGGTCTAACTCCGCTGTCCCTCTGTCCCACTGAAACCTCCGCTAGGTAGCAAAAAAATCCCGAGCTCCTGCCCACTCATTATAAAAAAGCGACAGCGCAGCTTTAAACACTGGCGCAAACGTACTGTGCCTGTGCAGACCGAAGTGACTCCCTCCTCGTAGGTAGGGGTGGGTGAGGGTGAGGGTGGGGTGGTGTGGGGCAGGTGGAGTGAACTAGACTGAATCCACGAGCTGGTTCCGGTTGAGCACAGTGAGCAGGGGATGGAGGAAGACACTTGGGCAAAGCGAATGTCTGTATTTAAGATTTAACATTTCCAAGGTTAGACTCATTGGGTAAGCTAGACCAGAGTAAATTAAAATGCAAAAAAAAAAGAATAAATAACAAAAAAAATGAACGGTAACTGCTTATGTGACTAGTCTTTTTCCTGCTCTTGCTCTTTGCAGTTTTGGGTTCATGTCGGAAGCCAGGTTTTGGGCTCGCTGTTATTACCGATCGGCCTGTTTTGTTGTTTTGTTTTTCGTTCCTCTTTTTACAGGCGATTGTGTAAAAAAAGAAAAGGATTTCTGCAATGCACTGATGTTTTGTTTTCTAAAACCCCTTGAGCAGGTTGAAATGATATTAATAAAAGGACTGGAACACACTGAGCCAGCTGTGATAATTTGGTCTAGTTCACCCTCTCTTTGTATATAAACACCATTGACAAAGGCTCTGCTGTATTTAAACACATTAGCCTTGCTTTTTGTACCCCAGCTCAAACGGCAGCCAGAGTTGAGGTCTAACATTCACCTGTAAATGCTTTGAATCTTCTCTACTCGCTGAATAATATCTGCTTTCACTCTTATACTAGCGTGGCGTAGTGTCTGTTAGCATACATTTTGAACAAGCAGTTTTTTTGTTTTGTTTTCTATTATGGCCTGTTTGTTTGAGAAGGCACACTCCCTCATGTCACACCTGCTGTCTGTCCATGTTGGCTTTCACAACTGGCTATTTTGATACAGCTGTACTTCATTTACTCATTTATTTTTGAGTTAATTTATTCCTATAATTTGGCATCACCACATCGGGAGCGGGACCGTTTTAACACACATTTTTGAATTAGGTGTAGCTGGGAACGTAGCAGTTTTTTGGGTTGCATTTTCATCTGGAAAACCCCTTTTTACTTTTTTGTATTCCCCATCAAGCGCATGCCATAGTTGAGGATGGTTCCCCTTTGATATAGGCTTTGTATCATATTCTGAAGTTCCGTTCTATATAATTATTGTGGTCGTTCCAGTGGTGTTTTTGAGTAAAGTCACACAGCACTACTTACAGCAGCTCCACATGTGTCCAGAGATCAGTATAGAGAATGCCCACTCCATTTCATTTGTCCAAAAGTCCCTAACCTTAACCCTAACCCTATAGTCCTCACAGCATTCCCTTCTGTGCATGCTCCTCGTTTCCAACTAGTACACCGCACTGACAGACGCAGACATGGATAGGAATGGCTTTATAGGTCTAAATTAATACTATAACAACTTTACTCTGCCATACATCGTACATTATGAGACTACTGTGCAACAACTTATACATGTTAGCAACACTATGCATTAGAAATAGTGTAATCACAGTGCTTTTGTTTGAATAAGAGAGCTAAAACATGACATTGTTAGAAATTGGGAAAGAATGTTGATTTCTTGTTCATGGACTGAAAATAAAATGCTAAAATATTGACTTTGTTGCCATTCAAAGGGCTTCACATTATGCAGGCTTCCTTACCATGGTCATGAAGAAGGATCGTTCAATCAGAAACCAGTGGTGGCACACGCGTTGCAGACGTGTGTTTTCGCATGCCACATAACCACAGCCAGGAGTGCAATTAAAATCTGCTCAAAAAGAGATGCTATTTTTGTAAACTGTGACCTTACCTGGAGGCTTGCGTCTAAGGTCTGGGCCTCACTGCTACAGCTGCTGTGTTGTAACCAGCATGCAAAAGGGCACAGTTTGAAGGCTTTCTGCAGAGCAACTGGGCTGTTGTTAAAAAAAAAAACTTACATAATCGTAACCATCTGAAGCATGCCTTTCCTTTCCCCTCTTGGCCTTTCCCCCTTTGTCTCCATTGTGTGCTTGGAGTGCGTGTGACTTTTCTGTCTTTGCAAGTCTTATTTTGACTTACTGGTTATCTAGATGGAGTTCACTAATATCTGCTGTTTTGTATTAGCTATGACTTTTTTTGTTTTGTTTTTAAAGAATTTACGCTTTGGGAAAGTTGTTGCAAGACACAAAAAAAGAAAATTTGAAAAAAGGTGTGTGGTCTCTGTACTGATGTCAAAGTGAAAATAATAAAAACGCATCAAAGGACCATGTTTTGTTGGAGTATTTGTGCATAAACTGCTGCTGGGAAAACACCATAATATTTTGGGTGGGAAGGAGATAACCGAGCTAAATTTAGACAACACTAGTTCTTCAAAGTTGGCGTGCTTTGCAACCTCAATTCAAACAGTGTTGGAATTACATAATGGAATCTCTTGTTGTACTAAATATTGAATAAATGTGCTTAAGTGCAGATTACCCTCCGCCTTGCCGCATGTTTGCTTTAATTGTGAATGACTTGGGCTTTGCATAAGTACTTCCAATGCCATTATGCAGACATGTCCAAACCAAGGCCCGAGGGTCAATTGCGGCCCGCTGCGTCAATCTATGTGGCCCTCTATCTTGCTAACCCAAAATACCTTTGACATTATAAACACAAGTTCATAGTGTTATCTAGCCAACTTCTGCTTCTCCAAAACAGGCATGTTATACCTCATTGTAAAGCTCAGGGCTTTTTTATAATCCATTTATTTGTATGCACTGAAAATTGTTTTTTTTTTATATGGCACAAAAATGTGTCTATGGCATGGATGTAGCTATTGAGAAAGCTATTCAACTAACCTCAGCTCACAGATGTTATATATGAATAAATGCTCATGTTATACCTCATTTATAATCTCAAAATTGACCAATTATAGTCAAAAGTCAGTTCCAAGTTCTTTGTTAAAAGTTTGCACACGCCTGCCGTAATGGGTCTCACATGCAATTTTATCTTAGTATACAAATCTTTGCTTTTCAAAGTAATGACATTTTTAATCATTCTGTGTAAGCCTCTAATAATCAGAGGTGGATTTTCCCTTTTATTTCACACTGCAATATACAAATTACACCAGGACAAGAGCTTTCATTATGCGTTCATTTCTCTCAAGCGAATGTCTGCTTCTGCGCTGGTTCTGACTGAGTCCAAACTGGATCCAGATGTTGAGGCGTGAATGCACCCTCTGTGACGGACTTAAAGCTGGGTTACCTAACTTTCCTTTTTCATAAATAATCCATGTTGTTTGTTCCAACAGAAAGAGTCTTGTTAAAAAAAAAGAATGTGAACACACACACACATGCTGGATTCCACTAATTAGAAAACATGCTATTTGCCAGCCCTGTGAGTCACTATTTGCCACTTGGGGCTGAGACCTGATTGGTTGGGGAAAATATGGTGTTCCAATTTTTAGCTTTTCTGTCTGAAAAAGCTGATTTAAAGATGTGACAGAGGCCAAAAATATGTGCATGTGAAAACTAGTGAGAGAACTAAAATGTTTTGAGGATGAGAGACTAGTTAGTTTTATGACATCGTAAGAAATGTAGAAAATGCACAAACCTAATCTATAACAGAAAAGATTCACCAAAGTAGATTGCTATTTCTGGAGAACACATGCATTTCCTATAAACCAGTCTGTCTGAAATGCTTTTTCTGGTTCAATGATGCACTAATAACAAAGGGCTCAGTATTAGTATTCACATTCTCAGATATTACAGCGGTTATGAGACTCCGGGGGAAGGAAGAGCAGACCAAAAATGGCTGAGTTTAGTCAGAAATAGCACACGCATTCATTTCCAGGCCGACCTCCAGCTGAAGAGGGATGGACCTCCTCCTCATCACTTCTCAAGTCGAGACGCTCCACTGGTCCTGGTCATTCCTCTACTGCCACTGCTGAGGTAAGAACTGTAGGTCTGTAGTCCCAGTAGGTGGTAGTTCTGCATGTCCAACACTATATAGTATAACAAATATTACACAAAATATATATAAATGTATTTGTGTACACAGCCCTAAATCACAACAGTAGTGGTGGCAGAGAACTCAGAGGAAAAAAAGTTTCCAATTCCTCAACGGTAGATCAAGGAATCAAATGAGCCATTGGTCCATAGGGGGCGAATGACCACTGCCCATAAATGTCCTTAAATGCCCCAATCTTCACTGTCTTTAAAATAAGCTCCCCCTCCTCGTCTTGGAGCCTCCTCAGTCCTGGATCTACAGCCTGTATCTGTCAAGAATGAATCCCTCTCTCCATATGGGCCTCCACAAGGTTTCTCACATTATTTTCCCAGGTTTTTTTCTAATGTAGAAAACCGTAATGATCCAAGATATTAATATTTCCAGACAGTGGTCCTCCTGCTCCCTAAAGAATGTGTTTGATAATGCTGTTCCTGTGTTCCAACGGTTTGATTCTCTGATCTGTTGTGGGCAAATGTCATAAAGTCCTCTGAGACTACAGCTGTTGTGATTTAGGTCTATACAAAAATACATTTGATTGAATAAATGTGTATACTTGGAATATAAATAAACTATGATACAACTTTTTCATTGATTACCTGGGACAAGACATTATCTACATCAGGTAAATACATTTGTCCATGAAGAATGTGACACCAAGAAATACTTTGTACATTTCTTTATTGAAACTAGAGAACTAATAAATTAGAATTCATGCAGCAATGTGTTTGTGTGAAAAATGAGGAACAAAGAGCATTACAATGTGATTTCTTTCTTCTTTTCTTATTACAATACATAACAGTATTGTAGCTTAAGGTGCTGAGTTTTGGTCGTTTCCAAATATATTTATCCCCAATTCTCTGCGATGTAATAAATGAGTCTTCTGGCTTTGAATTCATTGTGTTCAGTTCATCCCTGAGTTCAGCTTAAATATTGAGGCTTTTTGCATAAATGTCGTACGATGCATGAAGAGTGGAACGGAACTGGTGTCGAAGAAAAATGGCCGTTGGGACGTGTTTGACATGTACCAACAGAATAAGTATAAAAAAGTGCTTGTACAAAGTCACATATGCACAGGGGCTCTGCAGTGGTGAGAAATGAACCAAAACGCATGTAAACATAAGGAGTACAATGCAAAAAGCAATGAAAAATAAGTAAAAATGGCTCTATATTTGAGTACATTCTGACTGCCCTAAAACAAGATTTTCCAATGGGACAAAGCAAACATACCTTATTTTAAAAAAGATACAAGAAAAGTCTCCCTTGGAATGAGAAAATGAAGCAAATCTTGGTAAATCTTGCTTTAAAGACAGTCAAATTGTACTCGAATAAACATAAAAACTACTCGATTCAAGCCAATCGTAACTCAAATGTTCTCACTTTTTGCAGTGCATGTGTTTCTGGCCTTTCACAGCCAATCATTGTCTTCTGCAATAGCATCATTCAGTTGTAGGTCACAAGGTAAGCTCGCCTCTACGACTAGATTCAGGGGACAAAGTGCTGCGTTGTCTTTAGCTAATTCTAGAAAACAAAAACAATTTCAAAAAACTTCCTGAGAGAGAGAGAGAGAGAGAGAGAGAGAGACCACAGGATCTGGAACCCCATTGGACACCAGATCAACATCAAAACTAAAAACAAATATTTTTGCATCTTTTTGAATAAATAGAAAATAACATTAAATGCATCTGTTGTAAATGGCGTGGTATAGTGACCAAAAATCTTTGAGAGGCAAATATATTATTTACGGTACTAAGTAATGGGATCTGGGAGCACTTTGGGCTGGTCAGCATTCGCCAGTGACGAACGAGGAGCCGCGAATGAGAAATATGGCCACGATCGGTGCCATAAATCTCCGAAAACTCATCCCTGCCTGCGCCAAGTAAAAATATTGTATCGTTCTTGTCAAAAGTCTCTCGTGTGAAAGTACAGGCCGATGTAGCAGTGCTGCTCCTCTGGCCCCTGTTGAATAATATCGACCACTTCCTTTGCGGCAATATTCTCTTTCACAGTGGGCTGCAGATGGTGATTGTATTACCCTCGTGTTCCCGTTTTTGAAAGTGGAACAAAAAGTACAACTATATTTGATTTCACAGCGGACTCAGACGGTTGTTGTTTTGTGTTCTGTATAAAACGCAACCTCACCATGGCTTCAAAATTGAGAGTAACCTAGAGCATAATGTGGGTCGATTTGTTCTTTCTCTAGTGCTTTTAACCCTGTTTCCGATCTTCTGTCACATAAAGACTAAAAAAATCCTTTAATAAAACCCCATTTCCACCAGCCCTACTTGGCCCGACTCTACTCAACTCGGCTCAACTCTACCTCGATTGGTAGCGTTTCCACCGGCCCTGGTTAACCGGCACACACAGTACTTTTGTGAAACCTGATTGGTTTATCCAGACCGAGCTAAAGTGTTCTAACTGACAGTGATTGGCCAGATTCTCTGATCTGTTGTTATTGAATCGACAACAAAGTCTGCTGTTGTGATTTAGGGAAATACAAAACTAAATGTAATAGAATTGAGTGCTGCTGGAGGCCATGGTTACCAAGGTTTGTCTCAAAACTGTACTAAACCTTCCTATGGTTTAATAACAGATTCATAATTATAATTTTAAATCACAAATGACTTAAAA
This sequence comes from Knipowitschia caucasica, assembly GCA_964034765.1. Classification (NCBI taxonomy): domain Eukaryota; kingdom Metazoa; phylum Chordata; class Actinopteri; order Gobiiformes; family Gobiidae; genus Knipowitschia; species Knipowitschia caucasica. The sequence continues at coordinate 22,333,725 of OZ035841.1, forward strand.
CGTGAGGCCTCTCCAGCTGACGGTAATGAAGAGACAATTACTCCCCATTACTGTCGAAGGTTTCTAGGATACGGTATACTAAATACTAAAATGTAATGGAAACGCAACCAGGTAAAGCAGAGCCGAGCCGAGCTGAGTGGGGCCAAGTAGGGCTGGTGGAAACACACTGCAAAAAATGATGAAAAATGAGTCAAATTTCTCATTTGGCTAAATGTATCCTAATTTTAGTACATTCTGACTGCCTTAAAGCAAGATTTGCCAGTGGGACAAAGCAAAATGATCTTGTTTTAAAAAGATACAAGAAACATGTCTCTCTTGGAATGAAAAAATAAAGGAACAGTTCTTGTAAATTAGATTAAATGGCTTTGTCCCACTGGCAATCATTGTCAAATCAATAAATTATTACTATTTCATCATTCTTTGCAGTGCAGGACTTAAGTGAGCCTGGACGCCACTGTGAGGGCTATAAGTGCATATGTGTTCTCCTGATGAGAGCTTTTTTTGGGGAGGAGGGGGGTTGTTATGTTCCACTGTAGACGTGGTCCAAAGACACGGCGTCCTCGGTGTTGGTCTGGGCCAGGGCGCTTTGGTTGTACGTGTCCAGGACCTGCTGCAGCTGCTCGGGGCTGAACAGCAGGGAGTGGGGGTGCACCTGCTGGATGTGGCGTTTGATGGTGCTGACTTTGAGCGTGGCGAGCGTGGCGCCGCAGACCATGCAGATGAGACCGTGCCTGCGACAGTCGTAGTCCATGAGGAAGTCGGCCCTCCAGCGGCTCTGGTAGTTGCGCCGCTGGTCTTTGCCGGGGTAGTGGGTCTGTCGGAGGGGGGGCACCTTGGGCGAACCTCCTCCCTGCGCCTCCTCCTCCCCCCCCGCCTCCTCTGCCTTCACCCGCTTGCCGTCAGGGGAGCCGTCCTCGTTCGTCCCATCTGGATCCAGGACACCGCCGCTGGCCTGAATAATCTCCGCTGTGACAGAAGAGAGAAAGGATGAGAAAGAGGCTGCAGGAAAGAAGTAGTTTTACAGTTGTATGTTTAGGAATTTAAGTTAAAGGTACATAGGAGGATGTTCTACTTCCGGGTGGATCATCAAGACTGTTGGTCCTCCTAATTATCAATCATTCTGGTGTTACGTGCTCGTCCAATAAGACAGTTTTTTCAAAAAGTGGAGGGCCATTTCCTAAAATTTGGGAACATCTTCCTATATACCTTTAAGTTACTTGGTGCACTTGTATATAGTCATTTTAATAAATGTTATATCAATTCTGTATTTCTTTTTATACATGCCTTATTCTATTTTTACTTTTTATAACTTGCTTGCACAGAGAGCCAAAACAATTTTCTAGTTTGTGACTTCCTGCTACTCACAATGGCAAAAAAAAAACAATTCTGATTCTGACTTATTTTAAATCATAGATCCTGTTTGTGTCCGTAATCTGAGTGCTCTTGTTTCTCCTTCTATTCTGCTGTAATGTGTGCAACTATGACATTGAAATTCTCACTGAGGCATGAGTAAAGATTTAACTTGTGGCCATTAATGTAATTGCACATGGTCCTTAAAAAAACTAAACTAAACTAAACGTAAACTCGTTAGAGAATGATGTTGAATTTTATCCTCTGCAAAAGCTCTAAGCTAATTTCTGATCTAATCCCTGGATACAAGAGGGTGGTGATCTAGTTACTATATCTGTAGACGGAGGAGTCCAAATAAAGAAACAGCTCGATGTTCAAATTAGGGCAAATGTGGAAAATGATCATTATTACTAAACAGTGGGTTACATTTTTTCACAATAAATACTTAAATTACCATAATTCATGTTGTTTTGCTTCAGCTGTTAATATCAAAATGTACCTCACAAAAAGTCTAGTGTTCCTTTTGCTTCTTTTATTTTGACTATATATTGTCTGCCCAGCACTTTGGTCACCTCTGGTTGTTTTTAAATGTGCTATGTAAATAAATATGATATAAAAAATAGTTCATCTACATAAAGCAGTCGTTTGGTAATGATATGTTCGAATTGAATCTTACAAAGATTTCACTGCCTCGTACCAGCAGAGACACCAGGCGTACCACCATTGGTACCCGTACCAGAGCTTGATAACCTCTGTAGTTGATCTAGGAATAAAAGATTGCTAAAATATCATGCAATTAAGAAAACAATCTATCATGTAAAATGTGGTTTCCAAATGGTGGTTCACGGGCAGAAAAAACGTATTGTTTATTTGCAAACAATTGAAGCTTTGTAGCAATTTTAGGAAATTAAGCAGTAAAAATGTGGCTCCAAAATCATAACCAGTTGGGAACCACTGGAGAAAGTTGGCATTTGTATTGATTTGCTTCCATTAGAGATTGTGAGTGTGGCTTACCCTCGTCCCCCTCCTGGCCGTCTGTGGAGTAGTCTTTAGTCCAGGCTGCAGCCATGGCCTCACGCTCGTCCTGGCTCAGCGTGGTGGTCTCAGGGTGAGTCTCTTGGATGTGGCGTCGGAAACTGCTCACCTTGGTCTCGTGTAAGATCTCAGAGCACACCATGCAGTACGTGCCCTTCCCCTGCGGCCCGTACGCCACCAGGTAGTCTAGCCGCAGCCTCCACGGGTTCCCCCCACGTAACCGCGCCTTTCTGGGTTTGCGGCCGCGTTTGCGAGGGGTTGAAGTTATTTGTGCAGCTCCAATTTCCCCGTCCTCTCCGATAAGACAAGTGTCCTGAGCTGAGCTGCCGTCCCCCTCCTGCTGCAGGCCGGGCCCCAGCAACAGGCTCTTCTCCTCCTGAGGAAAGGGGTCCTCAGAAGGTTCTTTGGTCGTCTGACTTGTTTCTGATGCGATAGAGTTTTGTAATTCCTCTGTCAACAGAGCATGCATAGATTCTCAATCACTATGGTTGGAAATAGTTATGAATGGTTTTTAATTGAAAAGTTTATTCAACAGTGACTTTGCAAAAATTACACAGGATGGAAATATTCTTTAAAAAGCCTGTTCACACAGAGTCAGAGAGTGTGCTCTCACCGTGCACTTCGGCCCAGGCCTGCAGGACACAGTGCCTCTCCTCAGCGCTGTAGACCAGGGAGCTGGGGTGAGTGTCCAGCACGTGTCTCTTGATGTGTTCCAGGTGAAGAGAGGGCAGCTCAGCCCCACACACCATGCACTGCAGCCGCCCAGCCTCACCGTCATACTTCATGAGGAACTCCTGTCTGAACCAGGCGTGCAGAGAGTCGTTCAGGTACCGCTCCAGCGTCTGGGCCAGCGGCTCGCCCATGTCGTCCTGCTGCTCGAGCTGGGCCTCTTCCACAGGACAGGGAGATGGGCTGGGACACTGCAGAGACGACTGCTGGGGGCTGTCCTGTGTCACACCATCCACCAACGCTGGTAACAATAACAATAACACAATAAAACACATTTAGGAGAATCGCAACAGTGACCAAAGGTCATCACTGACACTGGTTTAATGATGTCACATGTGGACGTCATACTATGAGTGTTGTACCATTACATTATGTCCAGGGCAGCAGGTTTGTTCTGGGTTAATAGTTTATGCCTGTTCACCACAGTTACATCAGCGAGAGCGTGAAGCACATAGTGAGAGAGCCACCTAGTGTGAGAGGAGTGTAGCACAGCAAACTCACCAGCAGCAGGCTGACTGCACAGCAGCTGCTCCTCCTCTGGAGCTGGGGTCTCTTCAGAGCTGAAGGTCTGGTCCCCGGACACACTCAGGTGGCTGTCCCAGCCCGAGCGGATCACCTCTTTGTCCGCAGAGCTCCAGAGCAGAGACTCGGGGTGCTTCTGCCGGATGTGCCTTTTTATGGTGCTAAGCTTGAGCGTGGCCAGAGAGCTGCCACAGACCATACACACCATGCTCTGCCGGTCGTTATCAAAGTCCATCAGGTACTCACCACGCCAATACTCGTGGTAGTAGCGCCGGTGGTCCCGACCTGGGATGCGGGGTATAGGCTGTCTGGAGCCCCGCGGGGCCCTGACTTTACCTGGAGAAATGGTCAGGAGGAGTGGGTGGTCCCGACCCTCTGTGATGCTCCAGTAACTAGTGGCTGGTGATTTCCCCGCTGTGGTCAGAGCAGCCTCTGAATGGCCATTAGCGAGATGCTCTCCATCTGAAACACCAGATTTAGATGATTATGCATTTAGGACATGGTTCAACAGGCTTTGTGTTGTTTTAATCCTGCGGATTAACTGAAAGAACAAAGAGTCATAGCACACCATCAGAACAGTTTGCCATCATGTTTCTCAATATGCGTGAGCACAGAATGTGGGTCATTAGACTCAATAATCAATGTGGGGTTACGTTGACTCTGACGTGCGCCGCTAGGGGGCAGTCCTGCTCCATGGCTCCTGCTGCCTGCGTGCTGTTGAGCCTTTGTTTATAGGAGCCAGACTAGGGGCCATGCTGCTCCATGGCATTGTCCCTGTCGCGGATTAACTGACAGACAATGGTTGTGCCTTGACAGCCGCACACTCAGAATATGGAACAATGTGCAGTTGAAAATACTGACATGAACAACAACAGTTTACCTCCTAAGTCACTGTCCTCTCGCGTCGCTTCCTCGTCCCCGCGTAGTATTAATGAGAGCAGCTCTGGGTGCTCGGTGCAGCGGAGATCCACGGGTCCTGGTTCTCCCGGGTCTGCCTCTTCCATTACTGCCGGCCAGCAGCGCACGGTGCCGGAGTCCCTCCGTGTCTACTGCAGCATAGCACTGGAGCGGGACATGTCATTACCCCTGGAACGTGTCGAGCCACCTCTGCGGTGCCCAGGCGCCTCCACGATGTCCCCTCACAGCAGCAGGAGCCAGACCCCTCAGCAGCAGGAGCCAGTCCTCACAGCAGCAGGAGCCAGTCCCCTCAGCAGCAGGAGCCAGTCCCCTCAGCAGCAGGAGCCAACTTCACTTTTCTCACACGCAGTGTCTGTGCGCCAGTGTTCCGCAGGCCTCCTCATGTATTTTAAGGCTCCTGCTTGTCTTCAGGGTGGGGAGCCGCACTAGGGGCCCCTGGGGCTCCTTAAGGGGCTCCTGGGTAAATTTAAAGAGACAGTACAGCGACCACAGCGCACACCCACCCCGGGGGGCAGTGAGCGGTGGATAAGCGGCTCACATAAAGCTGATCTTCCTCTGACAGTTTGGACTGAGCCTCGGGTTTGTGCGGTGAAGAGTCGGTGAAGAGTCGGTTAAACACGAGGCGGGTCTGCTGCGCGCGAGGGCCTCACGCTGCAATGACAGCAGGCTGCATGAGGGGCCGTGAGGGGCCATGAAGGGGCCCCTCTGTCACTGTGGGCAGAGCTCAGTGCGCTTTAGCACTACTCTGCGACTGTTACCACAGCAGTTCTACACGCATCCTTTCAGGACTCTTTGCTCTCATTAAACATTAGCATTAGCACAATGATACCAGGAAGTGTCCTGTCTTGGGTTAAAGATAAATGAAAGTTAACCAGGTTAAGCTAAATCCTGTTTTTATGACATAATTCTAAACAAAAAACTTAAATGTAGCCTACAGCACAGTGTGTGGTTTCTCTGTTTGTTGTTGACATGATTATTTCCCCACAACTAATCCATCATATCAAAATATGAAGATGATGAGTCACTCATCACTGACCTTTAACTGCCCTGAGAGCCTTCTGATGGTGCTGCTGGTGTCGCCCTGGAAACGCCTGATGTTCCACAATAGAGCATTAACTGTATCACCTCTCCATAAACCTGACATGTAGTTGGGCCAGTGGAACACCTGCTTCTTTCATTGGACATTCCAGACACTTCCCCCACAGAGTATGAGTGCAGACCTGGGCCAAGTGCGGCCCGGGGGCCACAGACGGTCTGTTGTCATATCCATCTGGCCCAGACTTTGTTGTTAATATACATGGGATGAGCTGCATTTCATATTTGAAGATCAACAGAAATAAAGTTTTTTTTGTTGGTTTTAATAGTTTTATTTTATTTTTTTTATTCTAAATCAAATCTAATTTCTTGCCAAATGACAATGAATAGTAATGCATGAAAAAAGGTCTGGCCCTTTCACAATTTGGGCCCCTGGTAAAAATGATAACTGCTCCCCACTGTACTGTGTGTGCATGATTGGTGTTGGTCTGAAGGGTCATTGACACAGATTGGCAGCCACACTTACCTGACTCTAACTCAGGGCAGCTGTGGCTACACTTAGCTGCCACCACTGTGTGGAGTGAATGAATATTGCATGTGAGATCTTTCTAAAACCAAATGCAGGGTTATTATTATCGCTGCATTTGATTTCATACATTCCCTTTGCAAAACACTTGGGGTTGTTGGGGGTCATCACTCAACTGACGTCACACATTCACACAAATAGTCGGCCTAAATACTAGCAGTCTATGTAAATTTCTCCACTGTGAGATTATCTTATCTTTATTCATTTTCTCATGTTTGAACATGATGTCACTTGTGATGGTGATGGGACCCATCACCATTCTCACAATGTGAATTGTGAAGTAATTACTAATTAAAACAAATCCATTCATTTATTTTGAATCTGCACAACACATATTTTTTACACATATTAATATCACAGACCAATAACCGCCTGATGTTTATTTTTAGCAGAAAGCCATGAATAGTCAACACTTTTGTCAGTGAGTCACACACTCGGGACAATAAAAAGCTCAAATCAATCAGAAGATTCTGGACACGTTTTATTTGAGGGATATTTAATGCTCTCTGTGCATCTCCTGCGAGCTCCGATGAGCTTCTGATAATGAATGCAGGCTTATAATCATAATAATAATGTTAATGACACCAACAATTACATGAATATTCCAAAGTTATAATAACATAATGATTTATCATAATCATAACAATAAACACTAGTATAATTGTGTTAATACTTGTATGTATAGCTACAGATGTATATACCAGTCTATATTTCTTTGCACTAGAGCAGGGGTGGGCAATTAATTTCTTCAGGGGCCATAGTTATTGCCCTATGGAGGGCTGGACCCATTTTTTCTTTTTTAGCAAGAAACTACTTTAGTGTTAAAATGTAAAAACATAAAAATCAATGATATATCTATACTGGGCTTTTATTACTACTTTTACTATTACTAATAACATTTTGGATTTATTAATAAGAACCAAATGAATGTGTAAGATGCCATGGTTTGCACATATTAGTACAAGTATGAACTACTGATTATTAAGAAACTGACTGGTATGAGGGTTACAACTGGGAAGGGGCCACATGGAAAAGTCAATCGGGCCAAATGTTGCACCCGGGCCGCACTTTGCCCTGGTCTGGTCTAGAGTATACATTTAAGTATTCGTTTTAAAGTATAGAGTTACTTAATATTCACTTATCTTGTGTCCTCCTCATGCCTACTGTTCTGTAACTGGTCATGCAACACTGAAATTTCCCCACTGTGGAACTAGGTAATAGTAATAACAGTAATAAAAATAAATAATAAAATAATAATAAAGATAGATGATAAAATAATAACAATAATATTAATTAATAATAACAACAATAATAATAATAACAACAAATTACACCTAAATAATAATAATAATAATCTATATGATTTTTATTTTAATTTTTTTATTGACATTCGCTGGGCACGGGGCCCGTCTCGCACGTGGCCAGGCTGCCCGCGCGGAGCAGCTGGAGCCGGATGGCCACAGATCACAGATCAGATCATACACACACACAGAGACACACACACACACGTATTCGCGCTGTCGCCTTGAGTTTCTCGTAGAGTGGTCGCTGAAGGGGCGGGGGGCGTGTTCCTGCTCTGTCCTCTGTCCTACACGCTCACATCCTGGTACTTTACGTTGTCAAGGCAGCTCCGAGAGAGAGAGAGAGACCGTAGACCTGGGAACTACCGCCGCAGAGTCCCGGCCAAATCATGTCCACACGCCGCTGAAAATAACTAACTGTCCCGGGAAGTTAGAGCAAAGTCAAGGTAACGAACTCGCATGCTTTCTCCTCCGTCTGCAAACGCCGTGTTGTGGGACTGCTCTGTCGGGGATCGAGTCCTTGAAGCAGGCTCCATAACGTGTGGACAACAGGGGAAGCGTCTGTCCATTGTGCAGCTGCGAGAGACACACTTTACGCACAGAAATGTTCCTATTTTCGCCCGTATTCCTCGTGGTATGCGTCAGAGGGGTTTCGAAACGTCCTCTTTCTTATAAATGAGCAGGAATAAACAATACAAATGCAAGCGATTCAAGATTGTAGGAGAAGGGGACAGATTTAAAGAGACAGTGTAGGCCTTCTTCCTTTCCGGACTGCATGCAGGCAAGCGGAAGTAGTGTTTTTATGCATACTCTAGCTGTAAAATAATGTGGTTACGTGGTTAGCACTGGTTACTCCACTGCAGTAGAGAGGGTTGTACGTGAAATCTGGGTCGAAATGGCCTGGTTGTGAATAGTATGGTCTGATGAATATGCATACGTGCTCAATACGTGATTCTAATCTAGAAACATGTAAAATTGCATGTGTGGGAGAGTTTACTCATGTTTTAATGATTTAAAATATTTGTTAATGTATTGTCCTAAATCACAACAGCAGTCATCTCAGGTCACAGAATAGAACAGTTCAAAGACAGGAAATACAATAATAACGAATGCATAGGAGCCACTGCTCCATAGGGACTGGGATGACCAATGCCCATAAATGTTAATAAATGTCCATAAATGTCCCGGGTCATCACTGTCCTTAGACCCTCCTGCATCAGCACGAAAAAAAACAAACAAAAATAAAACAGTGGGAAAATATTGAGAGAGGGATCCGCTCTCACGAACTGACACGATGTAGACCGAGGACTGGGGCTGTAGTACCAAGACTGAGGCTGTAGAACTGGAGACTGCCAGGTGGAAAGGGCGGTCGGGGGCCGGGACTTATTTATACATTTAAATGAACAAATATGCCAGGTTATAGCAGAAAAGATTATTTCCATCTGTTTTTCCTTGGCAGGTAACAGAAGTAACAAAATAAATTTACAAACATTACATATATAACTAGCAGAGAGTTGAAAATGCTCCCAGACTTTGCTTTCTTTCCTCCACTGTTTAAGATGCAGTTTGAAAGTGGACAGTGTGAGACATTGACCTGATGTAATAAACTATTTCTTTCTTAATTGTTAATTACATGTAGCAGGATTCACAGAGATGCAAACAAGAACTATTAATACCCTATTTCTTCCATTAAAATCATTGTGAGACTTAAACATTTTTGTTTTATAACATGAAATAATATAGGAATACATGTAGTAGAAAAAACATTTCAAAACAAGTCTCAATGCTATCTGAGGGAAGAGTTGAATTTTACTATGTGTGTGTACTTATTTTTCACTATGTAGAACTCTGGCACAAACACAACCAATGCTATTGTAACGATTTTACTTTCTCCAGAGAATTTGCCGGAACTTAATTTATGGGCAATACTGAGCATGACATCACAGTGTTATAATGACATCATACTACACTGAGACAGGGGAAATCCTGAGGCGTTCCCAAACCAACTCTGTACTTTTCCATTAGAATGCATCCAGTTGATGTATTTCTTTGCTTCTTTTTTTAGGTCAGTGATGCTATGACTGTGAGATCCAACCCCAGAGACCAAGTGGGGGACTTCGTACTTCTGGATTTACGGCATGAAGCAATCCTAGCTGGAAAAGTGCAAAGTTGGAGCTTGAGCAGAACCTATGGGTTGTTCACGCTGGAAGTACAAACATGCTCACAATAAAGGATAAAGGCGATTCCGCGGGAGGCAACAATTCCACGGGACAGCATCGCTACACGCCGGTTTCAGAGTTCGACGATGCCACGTTGGCTCAGAGGAGAGAGTACTGGAGAAATAAGAAGAGGGAGCAGAGGGCGAGGCGGTCCGAGAAGAAGCAAAAGTCGACCAAACCACATTTCAACCCACCAGCCCATGCTTCTTCCTTGCCGTCGCAGAATGGAAATGGACCAAATCAATTGCCTAATAATGTGGGCTCTTTGCAGCTGAGAAACCAAGGATCAGGCGGTTTGGCTGCGTTACAATGTCAAAAACAACAGTTGCGAAACAATTTTACAAACGCAGGCAGCATCACAGTACAATGCATGCCCCCGAAAAACGGATCCGTCAGCTCCACGTCGATCCCTCACTTAAACAGCAGCAGTTCCTTTTCTGTAGCTGCTTCCCGTCCCCACGTGGCTATACAGGTACCTCTCGTCCCTAAAGCGAGCCAGCATCCACCTGCGCCGGTCCTAATTCAGCCCAAACCGCTCAATAACATCCCGTCAGTCTGTAAAAGCACAGTCCAATTACAAGCTCAGAGTGCCTTGGTCATCCAGCAGCAGCACAAGCCGACAAATGAGAGTCCAGCTAAAGCAGAGACCGAGGAAGAGAAGGCGGCCAAGCGGAGAGAACTGTGGCGGATACGAAAGCGGGAGCAAAGGGCCAGGCTGGCGGTTCGGCTCGGTAAAACCATAAACAAAGCACAACCCGTTCAGAGGCAGGTCACGAGTAACGGCTTATCGCTGAACAATCTGTCACAAAGTTTGATGCAATCGCGATCTATGGGGAATGCAACGATTCCAGAAAACAACGCGGCAACTGCATTCAAGACCCAGCCTCCGTTCATTGTCGTGAAGAGGCCGTTCGAGCCAATCCGGAACAGTACGAGCCCCTTCCACCTGTCTGGAGTGATGCGAGCAGCCAGACCCAACAATTTCAAGCAAAAGCTGCTGAAGCTGAAGCCCTCGTCCATGGCCTATCTCTGGGGAATCAAGGGCATCCCGACGGCGGACCCCAGCGACACCCCCGAACAAGTCGTAGCCAAAAGACGCGAGTACTGGCGCATGAAGAAGCGGATACAGCGTGCCAAAATGCCTGTGGATGTCAAGTTGAGAATGAGAGAGAAGGACGATCTGCAGCGAAGGCTAAAGAGCTACCAGAAAATACTGGAGGACATGAGGAGGGCGAGGGCCCAGTCCGTCATGCATGCGTCAGAGACCATCGGCGGATTCATCAAAGAGGACGGAACTGTCACAATCAACGTTCCACAGGTTTCCGTGAACACGCCAGCACAGAGAAGGATACCACAAGATGATATTGGTTCGTGTAGCACAAATCCACAAACAAGTAAACACATCGCGCCCTTAGAAAGTCCTGTTTTGCCTTTTCACCAATCTTATGAGTCTTGCCAAATACTGACCGATAAACCTCCAAGTCCAGCTTGTGGCAGTTCGACACACGCACAAGGATCTCATCTCACTTTAACCCCTGCGTCGCCCAAGAACCGTTCACCTACTGGAGGCTGCGTCATGAAGATGGAGGTGTCGTGCAAAGTGCCATCTCTGAGCAAGTGTTATCTAGATCCCGGGCTGACGGAGGAGGAGAAGATGGCGAAGAAGAGGGAGTACTGGAGGGTGAAGAAGAGAGAACAACGGGCCGCCCGCACCATGCTACTCCGGCAAGGCCACTCGCCAGCTCGAGCTAGCGCCGTTTTACTGCGGAGGAAAGCACAAAAACTAGCCGTACCACTTAGCAAGCGCTTCCCAAAACAGTTTGGAGGCATTGCAAACAACAATATGGCTTATGTAAATGAGATGAAACAAGAGAATGATTTAATTCCAGCATTTGACCTAAATTTGAATGAAGCCATCTGTCCAGAGCTCAAAGCCCAAATGTCCCAAACGCCACCCCCATCTCAGGCCGACTCTGACCCAGGTCTGAGTGCTGATAACCAGGCTACCACTCTGCTGGCTGTGGCCTCCATGAAGAAACTCCTGGAGGAATCGCTTAGCAGTGTTTCAGACTGTCAAACGCAGACTGGAATTAAAATGGAGGATGAAAATGAGAACCAGGACATAAAGCCAGATGTGTCACTGGACGATGTTTGCGCACCAATTACCACTCATGTAATGTTGGACACAGAAGGCAGTGAGGCTGATACAAAGATTTTTGAGCATGTATCATTTGAGCAAAAAGATGTGGCCCAAATAACGGAGTCTACAATTCCCCTTAGTCTTCCCAACAACACACCTGAAGCTCAGTCTTTCTTGGTAAACCCCAAAATGGAGGCTCCTGATTGTGCTGAAAAAGCAGGTCACCAACACTGCTGTTCTCCTGAGCCCCCCAAACTACACCATCCTCCTGTTGACACTCAAACGGAGAGTCTGGACATAAATCACTTCAGGGAAAAGTGTTCACAAGTTCACATGACCTTAGAGCAAAAGAGGGAGTACTGGAAGCTGATCAAGAGACAGCAGAGGGCCCGGGTGAAGGCCAGACAGAAGAGCCTCAGCAATGTGGGCTCCTACAGAACTGTTCAGGTAACGCACATCTGTAGTCGTACTATGGCATTTGTCGTAGGTCGTAAGAGTCATAATCCGGTAATGGACAGACGTTCATCTGTCCTTCCAACCTTTAGTTTTTGTGAGTAAAGTATCACAATGTTATGAAAATGCACTCAAGATGAACATGGTGTATTGAGTCACAATACCTGTATGACAGCTGGAAGTACTGTATGTCTTCTTTAATATTATTAAATATTAGAATAAAGTCCAGTTTAAAGCTGAAATATTGGCTCTTGGCTGAAGGTACAAATGAGCTCTGGTATTTGACACCAAGCAGCATAAATAAAGGCTTTAAGAGGTTCCCTTACATACACTGTAGTAGCTTCATCCTCCCAGCTCTCACACAGGCGCAGGCTGAGGCAGGATTGAGGCTAAGGACAAGAGACCGGTGAAAAGAGACAAGTGATGAAAATAGATGGGACAGGTGCTGTCTTCAGAATCACATTGTAAATCTTGACGTAACACAAACTTTTCTTTTTCAGTCTTCAAGTTTCATGTTAAACAAGCGCGCCACGATAAAACCAGCCCTGCTGCCCAGGCCGACACAGTCTGCAGTGGCCGGCATGCCGTCTGTGCTCCTGGTGAGCCCCACAGTGGCCAACGCTGGCCCCCAGGGCACTCTGAGGGTCAAGTCACCGGTGTGCAGCAGAGATCCTGGCTATGGCTCTACCAGAGGGATTGAAAACGCACATGTGAATATTTCAGGATTCCCTGCTTTACAGCCTCCCGATAACCTTCTCTCCATCAACGCACAACCTGCCCAAACCCTCGGTCAGAACTTCAGCCGCACCCTGAGGTCCACAACAGTTCCATGTCCACCAAAGCCAGATAATGCTCATATTATTGCCTCACGAGGAGTTGGCAGCATCGCCCCGCCCAAACGTGTAAGTGGGGAGTCCGAGGAGGACTTCCACAAGAGGAAGAGAGAATACTGGAGGATCAAGAAGAAGGAGCAGAGAGCCAGAAGAGCATTTCAGCACAAGGACAGAGGCCCTCACCCCAGCTGCTCCCAAAACCAGCCCCAGTACACGCCACAGGAGCCCCAACAAGAGCAATGTGAAGCGGTAAGCCCACTGAAGTCTCATACAACCATGTATTAAGATCACTGATCAGTCCAATACTTTCAATGTAACATAAAAATGTTAATGTTATTTCTCCAGGAGTCAAATGAGTGGATGAACCCGCTTGTGGAACCAGAAGACCTGATAAAGTATGTGCAGCATGAAGAAGTTTGAAGTTATGTATTTCATATATATTAATGTGAGTGTATTTTTTAGTGATCCGGATGCAGCAGACGGCTCCTTCTCTTTCCCAAGTTACTGCTTGCCAATAGGTGAGGAATACTTTCAGTAGTGTGGTCCACGAGGGCTGCATCATGGCAAAATCGCAAAATAATTGAAATTCTCATGGTCGCAATTAGCACACTGAGAAAGAATGCAAATATTTATTTTATTTTCAAGAAAAAGGAGAGAAAATAAGAAATTGGGGATTCCCTTGATTTGAGTTTATTTTGAAGAGATGTCAATGAAACAAGCTAGTATCTTTTTGACCTGTCAGGCAGACAATTTCTCTCCCACACACACACGTTCTAATAAGACCCTCTCCTTTGCAGAGGACTTTCCTGAGGAGGTGGAGGAAGAGGAGGCGGCAGTGGGCTGCGAGGAGGGCGCCCTGACCACAGACTTCTGGAGGAACCACTACCTCATGGACCACGACCCCCTGAACCAGCTGCTGGTGTGCATGGTGTGTGGGGAGCTGCAGTACGGCCACAGCCTGGAGGGGGTCCGGGGCCACATCGAGGAGGCCCACCCCCACACCCTGAGCTTGGAGGCCGGGGAGAGGCAGAGGATCCTCCAGGCCTGGGACGAGCAGGTTTTCCAGAGGGAGCGCTTCTTCACCAACCAGCTCCAGCAGAACAGCTCTTCCGCGGCAGGTGGGTGGAGCTAGAACTGGGCACCAACTGTATTAGCTTCTCCATTACCAGGGGTCGACCGATCATCCATATTCCATCACAATATATGTCATATTTTACAAGTCCAAATTTTAGTCTAGTTCAGCCTACTGGTCAAAACAACGATACAACTCGACTCAAAAACATTTACTAGTCTAGTGCAGGGGTTCCCAAAGTTTTTAGCCCGCGACCCCCATCATAAATGCCCTGCTAACTCGCGACCCCCCCCCATATTTTTACTCATGTAGTGACACAGTGATGGGCTTGGTGGGCTCCCTCCTCAGCAGAAGTGGAGCGCATTTCTTGCGGCTCGCCCTCACTGTTCTCCTACCGCGGTAAAGTGGGCCGGCTTTCCGGAGTCAGCGGTAAAGAGGTCCGCACATTAAAAGCGGGCGGCCGCTTTCTGCTGTTACTTTATGCGGTTCATCCCCGCGGCTTCTTTACCTTTGACTCCGAAAAGCCGGGCCTCTTTAACGCGCTGTTCTACCGCTGTCCTCCCTCCCTCCGCTGCCCTCTCTCCCTCCTCTGCCCTCTCTCCCTCCGCTGCCCTCTCTCCCTCCTTTGCCCTCTCTCCCTCTCTTCGCACCATCAGCCCCTGATAGAAGTGACTTTTCTCCCCCTCCGGGTTTTTCTGTTGTGGATATTAACCACGTTTCATTTTAAAGCAGGTATTATTTATTTGTAGCCTCCAAACACCTTTAGTTTTAGCAAACAACAGCAGGACACGCTTTGTCGCTGCGCATGATGTGAGCTGTGTTACGTGATGATTTTGATTGACGCTGCAATGACTGGGACAAAATTACTAACGTTATTAAAATATATTATAGTCTCCAAACACAATTTAAAAAAAAGTAGTCCTTTTGAATCAAATCAAATGCTAAATAAATATTTAAGGGCTTTATATTTGCTCAAAAAAAAAAAAAATTTTTGTTTGTTTGTGTGGAAATCATCTTGCGACCCCCCCAGGGGTTCCCGCGACCCCCCGGGGGGTCGGGACCCCCACTTTGGGAACCACTGGTCTAGTGTACATGTTGAAATCAGTCCTACTATTCTGTGTATGTGCCTTCTGTATGTGTCTGATTAGTCAAGAAACCTAAATAACCCGACAAATTACCTAGGAGGTCTTGTCTGTGCAGTGGGAGCTATTTTAGATTTAGAGAATTAAAAGGGTCAGAACAAATAACATTTCTACATTTGAAGGAACCAATGCCAACCAATGTGAATTTAGTTTTTTATATATAAAATTCTCTGATTGGATGATCTGCTTGAAAACCGTTAACATAAATCATGGACATTGACTACACTGACTTCACAGAAGTGAACAAAGGAAACTCTTAATTATGTGTTTGGATCATTTATAATATGTAAATACTATGTAAATATTGATTCCTGTTTATAAGCTTTAAATGAAACATAAACTATGTAAGGGATAACGTATATTACGCAGGTCATCCCGCTTATTATACGGCTTTATACCAACAGAACACACAACATAAACTTCAGTCCACTTTTAGGAATGCCGAAAGGTTTATTAAATGACAGAAAATGAAATAGTTCCCAAAGGCTTTCCCGTGGCTATGCTAGCAACAGTTAGGCTAGCAACTTCCAAACTAGAACTCCCTGGAACTCCATGAAAACTGAACAAAGAATTCTGAACATCAGCGGTGAGTGACCCATACATAAACCTAACCTAAATCCATAATTCGATCCTCTGCAAATGTGTCCTAAAATGTGCCGGTATCTACTTCCGGGTTTTTCGGGATCGCCTTTTCTCGCATTACATCAGTGTTTTAGCCTAGCCATCTGGAATTTCTGAAAACTTCCGTGCACTTGTATTAAGACTGTATATTATAATGTATTCTCCGATTAACATTTCATTGCGTTGATTGATTGGCATTTGCGTTTATTGAGCGTGGCTAGCTCCGGAGTGGCCGGAACTACTTGCAGAGTTATCCAGGCATCTGAAATACAAGCAGAGTGCGTTGCCATGGGCAGCGGTCATTATTGTTTTGAGAGGTCAGTTATAGAAAATAATGACCGGTAGAACGTTTTGAAATTACATTCAAATCAATGGAGCATTCTACTGCTGCTGTGAGGAGCCGTATAATAAACTAAAATAAATGTTCGTGCACATTGGGGTAGTCTTGCACAGTTTTTCCAATGTAGTTTTACTGCAAATGGCAAATACATTCAGAAAAGGTCAAACAGATACACGTGTCCTGTTATCTGGAGTAAAATCTTGTAGATGTAATTTAAAATATTAACGGCATCGGTATATGCCCTGAAAAATCCAAATCGGTTGACCCCTAACCAACACTGTTGGATCATTTAAAGCGTGTATGTCGTACTTTAGGTCTAACGTCTGTTTGGTTTCAGATGCTCACATGAACTGAAAGAGAAGACCCCAGTCCGCAGCCACGGCCGTACTTATTTATTACCTTCTTTCAATATTATTGTGAGGTTTTTTCACAGGGTTTTGCATTCTGCCAAATCTTAGTCAATTAAAATTAAATAAAAATATTATCAAACTAATTAGTATGTACTACACCAGGAGGTTCAAACTGGTTGCAGAAAGGACCGATGTGGAGGCAGGTTTTCATTCCAACCAAGCAGGAGCAAACCAGACTCCACCCATAATCTCAATTCTTCAGGTTAAAGGTCCCATATTACGCTTTTTGACTTTTCTCTGCTTTAAACATGATCTATTTTCATGTTATTTGGCCTTCATACACATGCGCAGTGGATGACCTACAGTGTAGCGCGCGGCCTGTGAACCTGTGAACGCGATAAATCCACCGCTGTGGGCCTCTGTAAGTGTCCCCTGTGTCTCCTCCTGTGTCTCCTCCTGTAGCCCAGAAACTAAAACTAACTACATTAAAGCTGGGGTACCTAAATTTCCCTTACAAAAAAACCCCACAAGAAGTCTTGTTTTTTTGCATAATTAAGAGAGAACCATGTTGGTCAATATTTTACTTTTTGGGCTGAGATCGGATTTTTTTAGCTTAAAAGATGTAAGGAGGAGGGCGCAAAATATTTGCCTCTAAGGGCAGCCTGGCAAACAATAATTGAGAAGCAATGGTCTATACTGACCAAGCACTGTGCCAAATTGGACGTAGATAAGACATTTTTATTTACTTTTGTATGAACCAGCAGCAAAGTAGAATAAAAGATGCATTTTTCATTGAAGTACCCATCTTTCTTGTGTTTATCATTTTCCACATAATTAAAGCAACTTCAAGCTAAATATAAGAAAAAAATAATAATAATCCAATTAGTCGACTAATCGTTTCAATAGTCAGTGACTAGTCGACTATTAAAATAGTCGTTAGTTGCAGCCCTAATTCATTACCAAAATTCAATCCATATCCATGCAGTGCATTGGGATTTACGTCCTTTTGAAGAAAAAGTAGCGCAGATTTGTGCTGGGGTGTCATTTTTTTTAGATTGAGTTTTCGTACAACAAGAAGAGAATTTGTTTCGGGACCAGATTGTGACCAATCACAGCGGACCACTGGCCCCCACTTTCTTGAGAACATCTACAGGTCTGTGGTTAGCACAGACAGCTGAGGTAAACAAGCAGTGGAGGCTGAAACTTCCCGTGTCTTCGTTCCCGGTTACTGCTTACACAGCGAAACAGCCATCCAAAAGAAAGTCTCGTTCCTCCGCGCTTCCCGGTTCTATCATTCTATGGTCACGCCATCCTTGTTCAAATGTGCGATCCATGTTGTGAGATGTGAGCTCTGTATGCAATTAGCATGTGAGCACAGGCAAAGGGGGAGGGGGGGTTTTTGGGGGCGATAGCTTCGTGAGTGTGGGGAGAGGAACAGAAAGAGCGAGGCCAGTGCTCACATTCGAAAAGTGATTTAGTGCAGATTTAAAGAAAAGCGATGGATTTAAAAAGAAGGATGACAAGGGACACTAAAATCCCACAAAATCTGACCTTTATGAAACCTGCAGGTTCTCTGTCAGCTGAGGTTGAGCTGTTTTAGTGTACATTGAGTGGGAAACTTCTGGATAGGCCACATGAATTTAGTTGGATTTAGTCTGCAGTACCGCGAGAATCCCCCGAGCATGTGGGTCCTTCAGCTCTAAGCTAGTAATATACCCTATCCAGATATTATTATAGATCTATGGACTGGACTCACTTAAGAAAATGGGTGGAGTCTGATGTGCTTCTGCTTGGTTGGAATGAAAACCTGCAGTCCCACGGGCTCTTGGAAGACTTGCTTTGACACCCCTACTACACACAACTACATCTATTTGGGTTGCTGTATTTCAAACTGATTTAATTAGTCGTTTTAGTTGCCGTCATCCATAAGAACATTCCAAATGCTGAGGTCCATGATTTTGCTGCTTTATTTTAAATTTATTTTTTAAACAATCTGCACCAGCGCCAGCAAAGAAACACAATAAACGTATTTACACAATATCTTTTTTATAGCACGACTTGATTTACATCGCAAAGAAAACATTGACGAGATCTTTAGCATCAAACCTCGGAAAAAAAAACGTTTGTAGCCATTCACAAAGGTCAATCCAATTTTTATGACTTCACTTTTTGTATCTCGTGTAATATTACCTTTCATACCTTCGAATATGTGAAATTGTGAATAAAAAACACGAACACTTTTTTCTTTTGTGGTTAAGCCAAATGTGTTTTTCTTTTGCTATTTATATTATTTATTGATTCTCGATGTGCAGTTGAATTGATCTCACGTTCTGTCTTAGAGATGCTTCTGTTGTTTGTAAATATGTGGCATCCAAAAGCGTTTTGCATGAGTTGGTGGTTGTTCGTTCATGTCGGATTTATTTGGCTCTTTATGGATCGGTAAAAAAATAAATAAAAATACGGGAATGGTAATAGTTTGAGCACAAAGCATTAATACATTTTTAAGAACCTGCAAAGCCACACGGGCGTTTGAATCCAGCGAGATGCCTCCGAATGTACGTGTCTTGTTTAAAATAATGTTTGATGCCTTTTCAAGAATAAACCTTTTTACTGAAACTGTTGTTTGTGCATAGTTTTTATTCAATTTATTTTATTTTTGTACAGCGCTAAATCACAACAGCAGTCGTCTCGGAGTAGTTAATAAAGTTGTCGATTCGCCAGCAACAGCTCAGAGAATCAAATGGTTCATACACAGGACCATACAAATGCAATAACAAACACATAGAAGGCATTAGGGGCGGATCCCAAATGTCTATAAATGTAAATAAATGTTCCTCTGTCCTGAGACCCTGCTGTTATTTCACTTTATCTTAGGATTAAATCTCCATTTTTTTTTTTAGTGTCTGTTTTTAACCAATTAGATGTCCACCACCAGCAGAGCGCAATATAATACATTGTTTGGCATAAAATGTAAATTTAAGTTAATTATAATGAATTGCACATGTGCTTGAAAAGTCTCAGTTAAAGCAGAAATATTATGCATTATGACTATTAAAAATGAAACTACTCATTTTAAGTTTTAGAATGTGAAATTATACTTTTAGTAGAAAATATAAGGTGAATCATAGCCTGGCCTTAGCCATCCGTACACTCCGTTCAATCATCATTTCACTGCATGTAACGTCTGAGTCTGGTCCCTGTGTTAGCGATTACAATCGGTTGAATTTCGACCAACCAATCAGAGAGCGCGGGAGGCGGGTGTTGTAGTTAGTTGTGGGTGATGTCAAGAGTCTGCGTCGAACGAGAAGGTTGTAGTTTGGCAATGGCGAAAAATGCGATAGTAAAGTAATCCGGTCTGGTTCTATCAAAAAATTGAAGCCGGAGCAAGAGGAATGTTTAGCAAATGTAATCGCTGGAAAAAATTGTAGCCCTACTCCCCACGGGCTCTGTTAGCGGTAAAGGAGATGGCTAGGCTAAATGCTAACGACTCACTCGGGCGCATTACATACGTCACAGTAAACTCAGATCCAATCGTTTCAATCTGCAAAAGAAGTTAACCTCTCCCACCTGTAAACGGAGCTCAATGGAGCACCTCCAGACCTTAGTACGAAATGTAATTTGTACTAAGGTGTGGTACGATCAGGCTAGGTGAATCAAGTATCTAGGGTAAAAAAAAAGGATCTAGGGAAATAATGCTATAGCCTGCACTATCCCTACGCTACCAGCAGAGGGAGGAGTATAATTTTTCGAAATTTAACAATTACTGACTGCAAACACAGATCAACCCACCATCGCATGATCATAAAGAATGTAATTTTACCGGGAAATTGCCAAAACTATTGTACTATTACAAGACTGAGGCAGAAGTTCCTGATATTAGCGTGGATTGATCAAGAAACAAATCTAAGTCTGTTTATGATGAGAGAACAGTGTTGATAAATATAGCTTTAAAAGTACATTTTGCAGAATATGTCTGTTTGAGTGAGGAGTAGGTTATGAATGAGCAATGATTGTTCAAGTTTTATTCAATATATTTAATTTCTCTTAACATTTTAAACCACACCTTAACCTCTGTGTGTCCTAGTTTTTACTATAGACATTCTCTCCACCATCTTCAACCCTATCCTCAAAGCTCTATGTATTGAGAATCAGCCCTGGCTAAAAATAATGTTGTGTATCATGTGAAACATTCTTGTCCCTATCAAATTAACCCATTTTTATGTTTCTTTATGCCATACTGCTCAAACAATTTGCCCCTGGTGGAATAAATAAAATAATCAGAATCAGAATCCACAAATATAATGAAATAAATAAATAGATTTGAGGAAATATATTTTGTGCATTTCATAGAAGCTCATCAAATAACCTCCACACTCCAGGAAGTACAATAATTTATTTGTTGTCTCTAGTTATTCTTCTGAACATAAGCCTCTTCTGCCTTCTCATGTTTCCATGATAGTTCATGTAGAGGACCATATTCCACGGTGATAGTCTGTGGTTGTGATTCGCTCTTCACACACCGCGCCTCCGCTGTGGTTCTTCCTCCTCCTCAGTCTCTGCGTGTGACTCCTGCTGCTGCTGCTGCTCCGACTTTGGCTCTGGACCCGGCCTTGAATCCGGAGAGGCCTGCAGCTCCCGAGAGCCGGAGTCCAGTCTGAAAAGCGTGGGGATCTGACCCAGGATGGGGTTGGTCTCCTGGAGGCCGGAGAGCCACTGGTTGAGCGTGGCCTGGTCTCCCTGGTTGGTCATGCACATGGCGAAGACGGGGCCCTCGTCCACTGCACAAAAACACAACTGTTCAAGCCTACACAACCGCGATTACATACAGATCAACACTTTTAGGTCAGCAATGTCACTCCCATCAAAAAGCTACAATTATTTACATTATTCTGAACATGGCGAAGCAGCCTATAGTCTTCCTCTTTCTCCAAGTCCAAGAAATATATCAACATGTTTATCTCATTGGACACAGATACGCCACGTCAATACCATTTTAAACATGAACTACACGTGCCCCCCGAAACACAACCATAAAATATCTTACAGTCTTCCACGTCAAAGTCCTCCTCATCGCCAAGGTCCCTCCCGAAGTCCAGGTCGAGCTGGAGTGGATAGTCGAAGCAGCGTTCTGGATCATAGGGCTCCTCCACCTGCGGATGACGCCCACAAAGCTGTAACATGGACTGCACTGCATTTTCTGACTTTTTTGTGACTTCTAATACTACATTATTCCCTCTCTATAGTGCGGTACACCTTTCGCGGCCTTGCTGTTTCGCAAATCTTTGTGTTCAATGTTGCGTGCTTTTTTATAGTGTGCTTCTCTAATGTGCCGTGTGTATTCTCTCAATACAACCTCTAGTATAACATGACAGTTACCATTATCCGAACCCAATCTGGATTTGGAGACCCCTGATTTAAGTCAGAAGAAAACTTTTGTGATTAGTTAAGAGGACTCTCTGGTCTGGCTCTCTGGTCTGGCTCTCTGGTCTGGCTCTCTGGTCTGGCTCTCCGGTCTCGCTCTCCGGTCTCCCTCTCCGGCCTCTCTCTCTCCGGCCTCTCTCTCTCCGGTCTCCCTCTCCGGTCTCCCTCTCCGGCCTCTCTCTCTCCGGTCTCCCTCTCCGGTCTCCCTCTCCGGTCTCCCTCTCCGGTCTCCCTCTCCGGTCTCCCTCTCCGGTCTCCCTCTCCGGTCTCCCTCTCCGGTCTCCCTCTCCGGTCTCCCTCTCTCCGGCCTCTCTCTCTCCGGTCTCTCTCTCTCCGGTCTCTCTCTTTCTGATCTCTCTCTTTCTGATCTCTCTCCGGTCTCGCTCTCTGGTGACCTATAGTCTCACCTTTTCTTCGGGTGGGGTGGGGTCTGCTCGTAATATGTAGTAAAACACGCAGGTCTTTCTCAGCCATAAGGGAAAAGGGCCTTCAACAAAAAGCGGTCTTTTGGGGTTATGTTTGGCCAGAAGCTCCATTTGACTGGGACTCTGAACCCCTGCAAGACACAACATTACTGTTTAACGGCATCCATCTGCAAACATATACACAATTTAAAAAATAGCGGTACTTGACTCACCTACAATATGAGGGAACGTTATTTCTTGTCCACTCTCAGACACGTCTGTACAGGGCATCTACAACATAAAACAATCTCAGTCTCATGTTTAAATAACCCTCAAATTAGTGTCAGTCTGTCCAGTGCCTAGCTTATTGCTAGCAAAAAGCTATTAGAAAAGAAATTGTTATCCCTGGACATACAACAACATATCCCTGACAATGTTTAAAACCAGGTTAAAGACAGTTCTGTTTAGCTGTGCATACAACTGAGGGATTTTATATTTTTATATTTCTTTTCCGACAGTAGCTCAGTTGGTAGAGCATTGGCCTTCAGGCCTGAAGGTCGTGGGTTCAATTCCCACCTCTACACCTTCTCCACCGACTCCCAGTGATGACTGCTGTCGTTGTGTCCTTGGGCAAGACACTTAACCCCACTTTGCCCAAAGCCCCCACTGAAAGATCAAGGCTATGCTCACTCTCAGAGAGCAGCCGTCCTCCTGTGGACTCACCACCTGCAGAGGGTCAGTGAGGGGCTGGTGCTATGAGACTTGGGTGGCATCTCTGACTGCCACCCCCCCGACCCAGAAATGGATTAAAGGGTAGAAAATGGATGGATGGATGGATATTTATTTTTAATGTTCTGTGATTATTTATGATTTTAATGCTTTATTATTTTGTTCAGCACTTTGAATTGCCTTGTGTATGAATTGTGCTATATAAATAAACTTGCCTTGCCATACCAATTTTGACACAATGGTGGGAAATATCTTTAGAAATGTATTAGAGCTGATGGCCTATTTGAATGACACACGGTTGGCTTGATTATTGGGTAACATACACTAATGCAAAGAGACAACATTTTATACAAAAATGTGAATAATTGCTAATTTTGATTGAGTTTTTTCTTTAAATAAATAACCTTATATTGATTGATCACTCCTTGTTCTCTAAATATTCTGTATAAACTATGAAAACTCTAAAATAACAAATACAAAAAAAAAAAAAACATGATTACTACTTCAAAAGTTTCACCTGGTAGACTGTTATTTTAGCGTCCAGGTCGGCGGCGATGCGCTTCAGGCTGAACTTGGCCAGATCCACAGGGTCCTCCGGCAGCTGGTGGGGGACGGGGTAAGGGTTTGCGTGTTTGAATTTGGGAAACCAGTACATGATGCGCTGGTATTTCCTCACAGCGTGACCCTTCTCCCCGAAGATCTGCAGCAGGAGCACTTTAGTCTCGACGTTGGGCATGACGCCTGAAATAAATGGCAAAAACTTAGTTTCTATTGCAGTGAGTTCTAGGAGCTCAAATGGAACCACGCAGGATGGCAAATCACTCCTATATGTTAATTATATCACTATCAACTATTTATTTTGCACTGAGCACTCACACTATCCTCTGTTTATGCGGCTTTTAGTTTTGTATTTTAACTGTTTTAAAAATGTACGTTTTACTTGTATGTGAGGCGAAAGGTGCCTAAGAAATAAAACATTTTATTAATATTATCATTTCATAGATTAAACATATTTATGATTATCCCAATATTATCCACTGTTGAGGTACCTAATTTGCATTTGTTTAATGAATAATATAATGATGTTTGTCCCAACAGAAAGTGAGACTGAATGAGACCACAACACGGTGTCTTTATGTCATTAGAAAACGTGTCATCTTAAGCATACGCCTAAGAAAGAGCCTTGAGAGTCGCTATTTGACACTTTGGGCTGAGAGCTTATTGCCTGAGTTGAGGGAAGTCGCCTCTTTTTACACTTTTTTGTTTGAAAGAGGACAAACATACATGCATGTGAAAACTAGTAAGATAGCCAAACTGTTTTAGAGAGAGGAACTAGTTGGATTACACCGATGTGATTACATTATTTACATGTTAGAGGTTTGAAAGTTGCTTCAGCTTTAACACTTTTCTCTCACCATAGTTCTCCATCTGCTCCAGTAGCTGCACTCCGCACTCCTGTTGCCGCGGATAGTGGTTGAACATGGTCTGAATGAAGTTCCTTGGAATAAACACCTCTTTGGGAAACACATCCAGCAGCTTGTTGTACACAGTGATGTCTCTCTCCACTCCAAACTCCGGCATCTTCTTCAGCGCGGCGTAGATAAACTCCACGTGCCCTCGCCTCCTCACGTCTTGCTTGGTGAAAACGTCCACCACACGGTTAAACGTGGCTTTGGTTTTGGTTTTTTTGGCCACGCGTTCAAACAGGTCATCTTGGACTACCGACTTCTTTCCTTTGTCTTGTACGAAGTCTACAGGAGAAGTGGGTTGATTTTTGAGGACTGTGCGACTCTGGTGGAAATACCTTGATCCCTGAGGGGAAAAAAAAACTAAAATAAAAGGTGTGTTTTGACGAATTTGGATTGTCTACTGTTCATAATTTAGGCATAGGTTGGAAATTGTTGTCCCAGATGTCACGACAATTCATACAAACCCCTTGATTTGTCCCAGTTTTTGCATGTTTCAAGGTTTTTATTGACTCAAATGTGAGCCACGGATAAGTGCATAACAATGTACAATACTTCATACTATCTAAGCCTTTCACAGACCAGAATCACAAAGCGCTTTACAATTATTGTGGACATTTGTTCTCTCAGTCGACACAGTGATGGAAGTGGGGTCTTTCTGTCACAGTTTGAATATCTTCCTGACTGTGTCAAGTGTGTACCAGTTTTTTTAGAGGAATTGAATCACTAATTTCAAATAAAACAATTTCATCCTTGATTATTTACCCTTGACCTTGTTTTTGACCCACAAAAACCATTGATTGTCACAGTTTATAGCAGGACAAATTCCAGTTTATGTCACTATGTTAGACCATTTAGATGCCCACCAATCTTTCGGCCAGAATAATCAATAGGTCTCAAACAACACATAATAATGTACTTGCTATAATTTCTCATATTATGTCTGGGGGAACCCTTGTGTAGCCTATGATGGTAACAAGTGGCACATGTTTTTATGTTGTATACATACAGAGTTGTTTTGTATGGTTTCTATCTGTAGCCCTAAACTTAATTGCTGACCTAATCCTAATCAACATACTTGTTTCTGCTGGGGTGTTGTCTGCAGGGTCTGGAGGGTCTGAACCCGGGGGACAGCGTTGCTCGGTCCTGTCCACCTGAGGTTGTGCTGGAGCAGGCAGCGGACACACTTCATGATCCAGTCAGGACCTCACCTGCACAAACATGTAATAACGAAATAGTGCGAAAAGTTTAGTCTCCTTCATAAGAATCTCCTTCGGGTCGGCTCCATGTTGAAATGCGCGGTGTTACACAGTAATGCTTCCCCGACGTTGGTTCCGTTTACCTAAGTGTATGAGTTATGCATACATATTGCAGCTGGCTCTAGAGCTTATTTCCTTTTTGCTTTAATATTTTGAGCCGCCAAGACTTGATATTTATCACAACTGTATGTACAATACTACATACAACATTATACTAGAATTTATTTTGGGTCATCGTTCCCAAGGTGCAAGGGCGTATTAAATTTACCATAATACAATATATTGTGTAAAGTAATAAATTGTATTGAGCCTAAGGTAATTTCTTCTTCCAAAAAATAAATACGATTACAAAATATTTGAAATGTTTTGTAATGTTTTGTATGCCTCTATGTATGTGATTTATTTGTAATACTCACATACAGACATAATAAATGAAACCCTGCATATAGGGTGCATTAGAGTGTTTGTAAGAATGAAGACTTGAAGACAACAAATGTAGGTTGTTGGAACATTTAGAGCAGTGGGTATGGAATTTTACCTACATAAAGGTAAAATCAAACGTATTAGATTTTTAAGGATTGTTTTCATCATCATATATTTCAAAAATAACATATTTCCGAAATCTGCCTTGGTATAAATATGTACTACAGAGCCTTGCCACAAGATGGCGACAAAGTCCGGTAAAGTTCAAGTCAAAAAGCAGTCAAACAATATTTCTTTCTGGTAAATAATTGTATTGACACATTTTACTTTCCAGGTTTTGCAGCTAGATCTATACATTTCTGGACTTCTACATATATGAGAACACTATTTTGAACATTGCACTTCCGGAGAACACCAGTCATCAACATCATCCCACTTTGCGAGTTTCAACCACATTTTCGCTCTCGTCTTCTCCTCCTCTGGTTTCTGGTCTGCTTTGGCGCGCACGGATTGCCTTTGAAGTAGTTTACCCGCTTCTTAAACTCTTCTTTTAGCTTCAGATAGTCCAGATTTACCCGGACCTGCTCTTGTTGAATGTAGCAGCTTGACGTACGCGTGTGAAGCCAGTGACACTCCTCTCTCTCAACATGGAAAACACAGCAGAGGACCGCGGGGTTATCTGAACTCTCTCTTTATCTCTGTGGATCATGGATTCTTCCACCACCAGTTTAGGTGAGGATACAATAATGTCTGTTGAATGTATCAATCGTGTAACTTGCATAACTTTTTGATTCAACTTTTCTTACGCTGGACGTTGTAAATTCAGCAGAGAATAAGGCATGGTTTGGGTTTCAGCAATAGTTTCAATTGCAAACGCAGGTGACAACATCATCTCAATTGCACTCTGTGTGGTTTTGGATTGAGACTTTAATAACACATATTTAGCTCATGATGTCTTATAATTTAATCCCGCCGCAGTGCGTTCTCTTTGACACTGGAGAATGGGGCTCCTCATGTTGCACTTGCAGAATATCTTGCATGTTTTGGTGGGTCTTTTGATGCAGAGTCAGACCTGTTCTGAGTCTCAGCAGGGGTGTCTGTCTGCTCTGCTCTGCTATAGCATTTTCTGTATTTGTCTTTTCTTACCACAGCTTCCTCCTCTTTGAGCCCAGGATTTATTCTTGTTAGAACAGCTGCCAGTGCTCAGAGCCCAGCATAAACTGTAAACACCACAGAATCTATCAGATTCTTTGCATATTTTCTCAAACTCATATCACAAACAATGCAGTCACTCATACTGTGTGTGATTTTTAATGTTGACACAACTATAGCTCACTACAATATCTATTATTATGTCAATACTTGGTAGCAATGGGGTGGTTATTGCTTTATCTTCATGCAAACCCTTCTATCATTCATAGGTATTGACAATATTTACATTGCTTAGTTTATGGAGTTACTTTGTACATTGTTATGTTGCCTTGTGCACTTGCAGTATATACATACATGTGAAAATATATATTCATTACATATACCAGAGAGAGAGAGCAAAAGAGACTAGAGAAAGAGGGACCAGAGACAGAGCAGAGAGAGCGCAGAGAGAGAGCAGAGCGAGAGACCAGAAAGACCAGAGAGAGAGAGAGATTAAAGCGAGAGACCAGAGAGACCAGAAAGACCAGAGAGAGAGAGAGATTAAAGCGAGAGACCAGAGAGACCAGAAAGACCAGAGAGAGAGAGAGATTAAAGCGAGAGACCAGAGAGACCAGAAAGACCAGAGAGAGACCAGATAGAGAGAGACTAGAGCTAGAGACCAGAAAGACCAGAGAGAGAGAGAGACCAGAGCGAGAGACCAGAAAGACCAGAGAGAGAGAGAGATTAAAGCGAGAGACCAGAAAGACCAGAGAGAGAGAGAGAGACCAGAGCGAGAGACCAGAAAGACCAGAAAGACCAGAGAGAGAGACCAGAGAGAGAGACCAGAGAAACCTGTAGACTCCCACCCCATGAACATGATCTACATGAATGGATTTAGTTATTTAGCATTGAATAACTACATCTCTACATCTGTCCGTCCACTGTCTGTAACATCTGTATCTTTAGAAAAAGTCTTTTTGCAAACATGCAGCAGCAGAGAAATGCCTCCCCGCCCGCTCCGCCCCCACATCTTGGCCTGTTTTATTGAATCCAGTTGCACAATGTTGCTTTTGTTGCCTTTCCGCAGAATTGGCTGTCCCACCTTATGTGCTGATGTTGTGTTTGCTTGTGTTGTAAAGCGATGGAGCGGCGGGACACTGGGGAACCGTGAATATCACAGAGAGAAGCATCTGTGGAGCCGGCTGCACCACACGCCGTTCCCATGTGCCTCTTGATGCACTAATGATCTTCACAGTCATTACATGTAATCAGGAGCCCCGCTAGTGTTTATGGCTCACTTTACGGTGATTGAAGTCATGCTCACAGACTCTCCGGTGGTCTCAGCATCTCATGCGCCTTGACTTTGTCTTTGTCCCACAAGTCCAGACCAAAACTGATGACTGCCTCAGTTTTTAGCAGGACTTTTAGACAGACTTAGACTTAGATAGAGAGACCAGAGAGAGACCCGAGAGAGACCCGAGAGAGACCCGAGAGAGACCCGAGAGAGACCCGAGAGAGACCCGAGAGAGACCCGAGAGAGACCCGAGAGAGACCCGAGAGAGACCCGAGAGAGACCCGAGAGAGACCCGAGAGAGACCCGAGAGAGACCCGAGAGAGACCCGAGAGAGACCCGAGAGAGACCCGAGAGAGACCCGAGAGAGACCAGAGAGAGACCAGAGAGAGACCAGAGAGAGACCAGAGAGAGACCAGAGAGAGACCAGAGAGAGACCAGAGAGAGACCAGAGAGAGACCAGAGAGAGACCAGAGAGAGACCAGAGAGAGACCAGAGAGAGACCAGAGAGAGACCAGAGAGAGACCAGAGAGAGACCAGAGAGAGACCAGAGAGAGACCAGAGAGAGACCAGAGAGAGACCAGAGAGAGACCAGAGAGAGACCAGAGAGAGACCAGAGAGAGACCAGAGAGAGACCAGAGAGAGACCGAGAGACCAGAGAGCGAGAGACCAGAGAGCGAGAGACTGCTAGTGTTTATAGCTCACAAGCTAAAAGTACAGAAAACAATTGTCAGAACTGATCTTATTCAATTGAATTTACCTAACATCATTGTCACAGGATATTGGCCTTTAATAACATGCATGTAGCATCTTCACACACAGGAAATGTCAGGAAAAAGGACCATCGATTCCTTTTGAGGTTTTTAATTCTCTATACACACATCTGTGCAGATCAGGCTCATGTATTTGTTTTACTTGTTTAACTTGGTAAAGAACAACTCACTAATGACGCCGCGTTGACAGAATCGTGTCATGAACAGACAGAAGAAACCAATATTCGCACAGTTTTAAAAATGAAAATACATGTTCGTATTTGATGTTTACGAGGCCACATGCGGCGAGCACAGTTTGACAGTTGTCCTATTAATAACAAGGTGAAATGTTTCCTAGAGCACCTCGTTCTGAGTGTGGGTTTGTCAGAGTGCTGTTTGATAAAGCAGGGCCAGCAGCTGTTTCCCATAAAGACCTATTTGTGCTTCAGAAGCCGGAAAATAAAATAGTTGATCTTTTAATGAATTCACCAAACTTGTGTGTGTGTGTGTGTGTGTGTGTGTGTCCTGGAATGATCTGCAGCCTCCTGTGAAACCCCCATTCATGCTGTTGTTTAATCAGTACAAATAGATACGGATACTATCTTGTGATTTTAGTTCAGTGTCAGGATGATTTTATAATATTTGATAAGAGAGCAGCGAATAATGTGTAATATATTTAGGATTTAATTTCATTACGAACTCTCTTGTCATTTATACACAACACTGCATGTAAGTCGCAAACTGCAAAAAGTGATGAAAAATGAGTCCGAAATTGCTCAAGTTTGGCTAAATGTGTCTTAATTTGAGCACATTCTGACTGCTTTTGAACTAGATTGGCCAATGGGACAAGAAAAATGATCTTATTTTTTGAAAAGTTACAAGAAATGTCTCCCTTGGAATGAGAAAATAAAGCCACAGTTCTTGAAAAAGGACTAAATGGCTTTGTTCCATTGGCAAATCTTGTTTTAATACAGTCAGAATGTGCTCAAATTAAGATAAATCCACTTGATTCAAGCAATTTTATTTAAGCATTTTTTGCAGTGTAAGTGAGGGAGGAAGGAAGGAAGGAAGGTAAAATATATTTATTATTCACATTTCACAGACCAAGGTCACACCAAGCGCTTTACCTTTTTGTTTTGTTAATAAAAAATAATGTGCAAAAATAATAAAAACATAAAAACATTATAGACATCAGGCAGTTTTCAAAGTTGTTCCATTCACCAAATCTTCACCTCAAAACAAATCATGACTCTGCTGGAGATCCAGGACACAGGTATTGATTCTGATTGATTTGACCAAAAACCTTCATTTTAAAAGTGAAATTATCGGCCACATCACCTGCCATTTTAATCTATCTCTGCACTGGCGAGGAGCACAGGGACTGGCTTCCTGCTGGGACTCTGAGGAGCACAGGGACTGGCCTCCTGCTGGGACTCTGAGGAGCACAGGGACTGGCCTCCTGCTGGGACTCTGAGGAGCACAGGGACTGGCCTCCTGCTGGGACTCTGAGGAGCACAGGGACTGGCCTCCTGCTGGGACTCTGAGGAGCACAGGGACTGGCCTCCTGCTGGGACTCTGAGGAGCACAGGGACTGGCCTCCTGCTGGGACTCTGAAGAGGCTGCATTTCAGATTCACACCGCAAAAATGTGGAACAGTCTCCCTGAAAATGTGAGACAGGCTTCTTCAAATCCAGGTTAAAAACAGTTCTGCATACAACTGAGGGATTTTATCTTTACTCTTCATAATGTACTGTGATTATATATGATTTGAATGCTTGTTTTGTTCAGTTTCCTTGCGTATGAACCGTGCTATACATCTAAATCTGCCAAGTTGCCAGTAATCATTGCGACAAACATCACTCTTAAAGTTTTTACGTCATTTCACTTTCTGAGTTTCTGAGAAGTTCTTGGCGGCCCATCATTTTTTAGCACGTCGTCAGTCTATTAAAGAGACCCGGGTAGTTTCGCAGGTGCACACCGGGTCAGGGGAGGTAGACCAGACCGTATTCATATTCCAGATTCAGAGCCTATTAATAACGTGGGCCTTCATCTGGTGAAATACTCGTCTGTCTTTGACAAACGTGCACCTTGACAACAACCAGCACAACATGTCTCTCTCTCTGTTGGACTTGGCTGCTTCCAACCGAAAAATATATTTGCAGAACAAGTACATAATTCATTAGACTTATACTGTGTGCTTGTGTGACAGGCATGGCGTTGCATATTATCCCTATGTTTTAATTCTCTTGAGGAACTGTTGCCAACGCACACCATCTCCTGTGGTATTTATTGAGGCATTTATTCATTAGGATTTCTGCATTGAGTTTAGTGTTTGCTAATTTAGGAGACCGAGTCCTACTAAATGTTTATTGCATTTTTCCGCCCAAAAGGTATTAAAATCATATTAGAATTGAAACTGTAAAATCACCCATGGAGCGGAGACCTCTGGCAAGATAAAATAACAGTTACACTTTAGATTTTATACTCAGTTCTTGCTTCTTTATTATGCTAAAACTTGAGATTAGACTAGCTTCTTTATTACGCTAAAGCTAGATATTTTAGACTATCTTCTTTATTATGCCAAAGCTAAAGATTTTATACTTGCTTCTTTATTATGCTAAAGCTAGAAATGTTAGACTAGCTTCTTTCTTATGCTAAAGCTAAAGATATTATACTAGCTTCTTTCTTATGCTAAAGCTAAAGATATTATACTAGCTTCTTTATTATGCTAAAGCTAGACATTTTATACTAGCTTATTTATTATGCTAAAGCTAAAGATTTTAGACTAGCTTCTTTATTATGCTAAAGCTAGAGATTTTAGACTAGCTTCTTTATTATGCTAAAGCTAGAGATTTTAGACTAGCTTCTTTATTATGCTATCCTGCTTCTTTCACCTCCGCACCATCTCTAAGATTAAAAACATTCTCACTCCTCCCGATCTCCATAAAGTCGTCAACGCCCTCATCTTCTCCCGCCTCGATTACTGTAACTCCCTCCTCTCCGGTCTTGATGCTAAATCCCTCTCCCGCCTCCAACTGGTTCAGAACGCAGCAGCCAGACTTCTCACTGGTTTTAACAGAAGGGAGCACATCACCCCTGTTTTAGCGTCCCTCCACTGGCTCCCTGTGCGATTTAGAATTGATTTTAAGATTTTACTGATTACTTTTAAAGCTCGTTTAGGTCTGGCACCAAGCTATATTTATGAACTTTTAACCCCCTACGAGCCCCCCCGCAGCCTTAGATCCTCGGGCAGGTCCTTGCTGACCATTCCAAGGTCGAGGCTCCGGACGAAAGGTGATCGAGCCTTTTCTGTCCGGGCTCCTCGGCTTTGGAACGACCTGCCCGAGGAGATAAGGCTTGCACCATCAGTATCCTCTTTTAAATCTCTTCTTAAAACCCACTTTTATAAAACAGCTTTTAATTGTCAGCTTTAAACTTATAATGTTGTATTTTACTGTCTGTCCTGTCTGTTTTGTGGTCTTGTGTTTCCTCTGTTTGTCTTGTCTTCTTGCATTCATTCTTATTGTTTTAACTTTGTATTATGACTGATGTATTGTTTATTATGCTGTGCAGCACTTTGTAAACATTGTTTTTGAAAAGTGCTTTATAAATAAAGATTTATTATTATTATTATTATTATTAAAGCTAGAGATTTTAGACGGGCTTCTTTATTATGCTAAAGCTAGAGATTTTAGACGGGCTTCTTTATTATGCTAAAGCTAGAGATTTTAGACTAGCTTCTTTATTATGCTAAAGCTAAAAATATTATACCTGCTTCTTTATTATGTTAACGCTAGAGATTTTATTTTATTTATATTCAACATTTTTGTTCACTTACATCCACTGTGTGGTCCTCAACACTGAAATTTCCCTACTGTGGGATAAATAGATGATCTCAGTCTTTAAAGTGTGTGAAAAATGTTACTGGAGATTGACAAAACCCCTAAATTGTGTGCGAAGTGTAAAACTAGACTAATTTGATGAGTTGTGGAAAGCACAGCTGGCTCGTCGGTCTGTTGACACGATGTCTTCAGACTGAGAGACATTTCATCAGAGCGCCCCCTCCTCCTCCTCCTTCTCTTCCTCCTGGACCCTCTCCACAGCTCTCCTCCTCCTCCTCCTGGACCCTCTCCACAGCTCTCCTCCTCCTCCTCCTGGACCCTCTCCACAGCTCTCCTCCTCCTCCTCCTGGACCCTCTCCACAGCTCTCCTCCTCCTCCTCCTCCTGGACCCTCTCCACAGCTCTCCTCCTCCTCCTCCTGGACCCTCTCCACAGCTCTCCTCCTCCTCCTCCTCCTGGACCCTCTCCACAGCTCTCCTCCTCCTCCTCCTGGACCCTCTCCACAGCTCTCCTCCTCCTCCTCCTGGACCCTCTCCACAGCTCTCCTCCTCCTCCTCCTGGACCCTCTCCACAGCTCTCCTCCTCCTCCTCCTGGACCCTCTCCACAGCTCTCCTCCTCCTGGACCCTCTCCACAGCTCTCCTCCTCCTCCTCCTCCTGGACCCTCTCCACAGCTCTCCTCCTCCTCCTCCTCCTGGACCCTCTCCACAGCTCTCCTCCTCCTCCTCCTGGACCCTCTCCACAGCTCTCCTCCTCCTCCTGGACCCTCTCCATAGCCCTCAGAGTGGAGCTGCTCTGGCCACATTCTCTCTGTGGAATATGACCGCTGCTGCTGGAGGCCGGAGAGTTCCAAAGAGGGTCCTGACTTAGCAAACATCTTTGGCCTATTAACACATTCAGAGTCCTAATCCTGTGTGTGTCTCTGTGTCACTGAATCAAATGGTTTTAGAGGTTTATCTGCAGGAAGATGTTGCCAAATCCAAATCCAAAGTCGTCACATTTTGGAAAAGAACGCACAGTTCCATAATTGATTCTCTGTGTTTTCAGCTGTATTTTCTTTTGTAGTGATTTGTTTAAAGCTCATTTTTTGCCACTGCAGGTTTTTCTTTATATTTTTGTTTACATTATGATACTATTTTGACAAAAAAATAACTGTAATTTTGATATATAATTTAATTTAATATTCATTTGTCATCTTTAATGTATAGTTGCCATATTAACCTCTCATCATCAATGCTGCAGGTTAATCATAATAACTACAAGTAATTTCCGGGGCCGGTAAAAGTTTACCTACCGACTTTTCTGTCCGGGACCCCCCAAAATAGAACTATTTCATATTGTAATAATTTATTTCTTCAAAACAGTCTAAATTATTGTTGCTGTTGTTTAATTTAGTAATGTATCGTTCTATTTGATCTAATATAATAGAGACTATAAAAATTAGAGTAGGAATTGAAAAAATATATTCTGGAAAGCATGTTGCCAGTGCCCCAACCCAAAATTACTTTTACAATTAATTTACATTATTGGACATTATTCAAACTTGAAAAGGAGTGGGAAGAAACATTTTGTAAATTCCCACTCCTGTCATAAATCTGGGGGGAAATAAAAATTAGTTGCTTGAGCAGTGTTCGAGAATATCCACAGACCAGTCTATTAAACCTAGTCTACTTCTTTTTGTTTATTTACTTATTTAATTTCCGAGCAGTTTAAACACATTCACATTACTCTATTACAGGAGCTAGACAAAAAATAAAAAATCTAAACCATGTCAGTAGTTTAGTGACATGGTAATTTCAGATTGCACTGCTGCCATTCCCACAATCTGCATGTGTCTGTTTTCCTGGGTAGTGACCAGTGAGTCACGATCCCATGCACTACTGTTGTCTGGTCATCTATTCCACTCCTCACTACGCCGTGTATCAACATTACTTCGAACAGTTGCAGTGAATTTGATCCAACTCAAAATTCCTGCTTTTACAGAGACACTGCCAAAATGTGACTCACGCGGCCTCGGCCCATTGAGCTCCGTACTATAAGAAAACCCAAGTCGAGGAGAGCGGGAAAAACACACGCTACAGCTTGCTTTATGTTCGGGATAGAAGTAGCTTTTTTTGCAACTTGTGTCTTTGGTCGTTTTGAAATTGGACGCAGATGCAAACGGTGCAGCCACAAAGTAAACACCGATGTGATCCGTGTGGAGGTCAGTGAGTTCATTATGGAAAAACAGTCTGTGTATTGTGCTCTCCTGTCAATAGCATCAGAGACCTTTGAATCTCAATGGGATTTTCCTGGTTAAATAAAGGTGAACTAAAAATGGCTTCAATCAGTCAATCATTTATTTGAAAGTTCTGAAATTTCCCCACTGTGAGACAAATAAAGGATCTCTAAATAACATGTATAGCACAATCGTGTACAAGGCTCATGGACTGCCAGCCGTTTTTGATCATTTCACCGATTTTCAAGACCCACAGAATATGTTGTGCTATGACTATGTGAAATATAAAACAAGCTTCTGAAAGAGTGACTGTCTACTTTCATTATCAAAAATAAGTTTGTTTCTAGCTAGTTTGGTTCTCCTGTGAACCGCAATCGAACAGAGGGAAGTTTGACAGAAATCACCGCTTTCAGACAAATACGTCAACGGCAGTCAATGAGTTAAAAAGTCAATAAACATACACTTATTTCACATTAAAACAGAGCAGAATAAAAGTATGAGCTTTAAAACTCTCATTAAAAAGTCGGGTTAAAAAGGGAGATAAAAGCAAAAAATAGTACAAAATATTATTAGTTGTATGCACTGCAAAAATAGATGCTCGATCCTCTCCAACCTCTAACCCCAGGAGTGTCAAACTATTGTTTGGTCGAGGGCCAAGTTTGAAAACAAAAGAGCTGTTTGGGGCCAGATTTACTTTGATCATATTTTTAATTATTATTAAACTGTTGTTTTTATTTTTACATGTTGTAGTGTTAATTGTATTTAACATAAGTTTGGATGTCATTTTCTTGTAGGTTTGAATTCAATCACAATTGGGCCAAATGTCACAAAGAGGTGTAATAATAAAAAAGTCTGGCCTCAACTTCACTTCTCATTACATGTAAACATTTTAGAACAGATTCTTCAGATTGTCATTTTACCATCAATGCTGCAAGTTACTGTAATAATGATACTCAAAAATCCTTTCAGGGGCCACTGAGAGGATTTTCTCACGGACCGGAATTTGTCTTACGGGCCTGACTTTGACAGCCTGCTCTAGCCCATGATGTTGGAGGCTTGATTGAGCGATCGGAAGTGGTCAGACCTAAATGTTTACTGGATCTTTAACTTGCTTATGTCATAGCAAAACAATTATTTGAGTCTAGTGAATCTTAATTCATTGGTAATATCCAAACAAAGGCTCTCTGTGTGGAGTGCGCAGAATCCTTGACACTGGTTCAACTCCGACTCCCTCTGGGTTCATCTGAATTATGTGTTGCAGTTCTAACAGGTTGAATGTTGTTTCTGCACAACGCTCCTTTTTAATAAGACTAAGAGTGTAAAGAAGCCAGTACTGCTTTATCACCACATGTTTGGCCTGTAGACTTGCACGAGATGGTGTGTCTCTTATCAGCTATTGATACTGTCAGTCTGACAGATCCATCAGACTGACTGTGCCCCTCTCTTGTCCCTGGAGAAGTGAGTCCCAAGTGTGCGGCAAGGTGAAGGCCCCCTCGTCTCTGTTGATGGTCCCCGCTTAATGTATCCACCCACTCCTGACATTGCTGACTATGCCTCATGGTAAAAGGGTCTTCCTTATAGGGGTAAAGTTATTCCTTTTGTGGTTGTAGTCTTGAAAATCATACTATTATAATAATGGTAATAATATTTGGGCAACAGTAAATCCAAAACGTAACAAATAAATATGTAAAATACGCACAGATGCAAAAAATAAGCTACAAATAAAACTTTCTACAAATAAAACAATGGAAACCTTGATCGACCAACTAAATCATTCTTTGAATTCAATCCCACAAAAAAATTCTAATAACTTTTTTACAGCCCTGCTGTAACACATAATCTGAACTCTGTACATTTTAAAGCGTCTTGGGTGACCTAGGTCTGTAAAATGTGCTATTTAAACAAACATAATGATAATACAGTAATATAGTATCCATGTTGTAAATTACAGTTTATTGACGAAAAAAAATGGCTTTAAATCATCACCATTAGTTTTTTTGTATTTATTTATTTATTTAAAAATAGTTGATTAGTCTCATTAGTTTTGAAATCGAGAATTGAGGAAGACTATGAATTTTAGTATTGCAACAACACTAGTTCCAGTAACGTATATGAAAGCCCTTGGAGTACTGCGTCTACTGTAGTCTAAATATACTTCTGTAATCCTGTGTCTTGAGCACTAATGTCTGGAATGATGGCCTCTCTCAGCGCCCAGTTTTAACACACTCTTAATCCCATGCTTTTCTTTTATTGACCTGTATGTGTGTATGTGTGTGTGTGTGTGTGTGTGTGTGTGTGTGTGTGTAGCTTATGGGAGTAATAGTTTTCCCTCAGGGTGAATTCAGTTGTAAACGCGGTCTTTTGGAGTTGGTCTAAAAGGAAAACTTGTGCTTCCTGTTTTGAGGCGCCTTCCTGAGAGACCAACATTTAGTAGATTTAGTAAAACACAATTTGATTGGAGTAAAGTATAGGACTGTTGTTTATACCAGGTCTAAAACAGGTCTTGAAATTAGGGCAGATCCAAGACAAGGCAAGGCATGTTTATTTGTATAGCACAGTTCATACTCAAGGCAAGTCAAAGTGCTGAACAAAACAATGAAACAATCACACAAGGCAATACAATCATAAATAATCAAGAGTGAAGATACAATCCCTCAAAAAACCTGTCTCACATTTTCAGGAAAACTGAGATTTTAGCTGCATAAATCTGAAAACACTGCCTCCTCATGTTTAGTCTTGACTCCAGGCCTAGAGCAGTTCCTCAGAATCAGAGTTGGTTAATTCTCAGAATGTGTATTCAGAATGATTTTTATTGTATTAGTACTAACAGGAAGTGACAAACTAGTAATCTGCTTTGCCTAGTTCTAAGAAGTTGTTCCAGAATAACAAAGGACTTCCTTCTTGCAAATTCTTCTCTTTATTTCATCATACCTGAATATACAGTCATATATTTTTTGTGTTTTGTCATGTTTTTTTATTCACAAAAGCATTCACAAACAGTCACAATCCACCACTTTACATCCTAATTCACCCTAATTCCTAATTTTAATGTAAAAGTTTGAGTTATAACTGGATGGCCTCATATATGGCCCGCAAATATTTACAAATTGGGCGGCACGGTGGCTGAGTCGATAGCACTCTCGCCTCTCAGCAAGAAGGTCCTGGGTTCGAATCCCGGTCGGACCAGGGCCTTTCTGAGTGGAGTTTGCATGTTCTCCCCGTGTCTGCGTAGGTTTCCTCCGGGTACTCCGGTTTCCCCTACCACTAAAAATATGTCCAATAGTTCTAGCATGCGCCTCCTGTACTGGCGACCCCGCTCCCATCTCTGTGTGGAGTGAGAGACTAATGCCCAAAAATTAACAATTGTAAACCGCTTTGAGACTCAGATCTGCAGTGAAAAGGCGGTATATAAATAAATACTTACTTACTACTTACTTACAAATGAAATATACTGAGAGTAGTCTAAATAGTCTAAATGTGTTGTCGATGAGGCAGTGAGGAACCTTCCACACCTCTATCCGGGCTGGTCACAATCACAAATGTTAAAGGGTGATTTATTGCTTCAGAAAATTACAACATAGCAGCAAAGTGACGTCAGGCTTCGATTTCCCCATTTCAGAATAAGAATGAGGTGTGTGTGGTCAGAGTGTGTTTGGGCCTGTGTGTTGTCATGTTGTGTGTGATTATGTGGGTTGTGTTGAATGAGTGAGAGGGGTTGGAGCCAAATACTCGTCTGCTTCGTTCAGGCTCTTTTTCAAACAGTTTATTTCTATTAATTCTGTGTCTTGTTTTTATTTTGTATCTTGTTTATAGTGTTTTCTTTTGCATACATTTTTAAATAAATTCTTACTACTACTATTACCACTACTACAATATAAGACCTGTTTAAGATACTTATCAATAGAATTTTCTCTCCAGCTTAAAAACCATCACTTTACAGCAATATTTAGCCATAAAAGTCACTTACTCAAACCCCCCCCAGCTAAAAAAAAATCCAATTCCAAAAAAATTAACAAAACTCTCTCTATTACAGTAAAAGTAGACCGTAATTATAATCACAGACCGACTTAAAGGTGCAGTAAGCGATTTTGTTAGCTTAGCCATAGCACCAACTCAAAACCACTCCCCCCTCCCCTCGCCTCTCCACCAAACCAAACATCCAGCATTTTCTTTTCTTTGTCACAACAATGAGAGTTGGTCGGAAACGTGAAGTTGGCAAATTCTGTTCAACCCTTTTAGGTTTTTAGAAAATCCAATAACTCCGGTGTGCCCGCGAGAAACAGGAAGAGGTTGAAGGGGGTAAATGCATCCCATTGGTTAGTTGGGTAAGTAAGTAGTAGTAGTAATCTTTATTTATATATCGCCTTTTCACTGCACATCGGAGTCTCAAAGCGGTTTACAATTGTTATTTTTGGGAGTGGGGGTGCCAGTACAGGAGGCACATGCCAGACCTATTGTACATATTTTTAGTGGTAGGGGAAACCGGAGCACCCGGAGGAAACCTACGCAGACACGGGGAGAACATGCCAACTCCACTCAGAAAGGCCCTGGTCCAACCGGGATTCGAACCCAGGACCTTCTTGCTGAGAGGCGAGAGTGCTATCCACTCAGCCACCGTGCCGCCCAATGGGATTCGTTGGGAATGAACGAATCCCATTGGTTTATTTTTATCGGTCCACTCCAAAACATTTTTTATTCATTTTTGGGGACTACAGGCAGCTGGTCAATTCCATTACTATTTGAAAACACATGATAACTCGACTACTTCTATAGCCTGGTCGTACCACACCTTAGTACAAATTACATTTCGTACTAAGGTCTGGAGGTGCTCCTTTGAGCTCCGTTTACAGGTGGGAGGGGTTAACTCCTTTTGCAGATTGAAACGATTGGATCTGAGTTTACCGTGACGTATGTAGTGCGCCCGAGTGTGTTGTTTGAATTTAGAATTTAGCCTAACCATCTCCTTTACCGCTAACGGAGCCTGTGGGGAGTAGCGCCACAATTTCTTCTAGCGATTACATTTGCTAAACATCCCTCTTGCTCCGGCTTCAATTTCTTGATAGAACCAGACCGGATTACTTTACTATCGCATTTTTCGCCATTGCCAAACTACGACCTTCCCGTTCGACGCAAACTCTTGACATCACTCACCACTAACTACAACACCCGCCTCCCGCGCGCTCTGAATGGTTGGTCGAAATTCAACCGATTGTAATCGCTAACACAGGGACCAGACCCAGACGTTACATGCAGTGAAATGATGATTGAGCGGATTGTACGGATGGCTAAGGCCAGGCTACTACTTTTAGGGTTTAGGGAGGTTTTCCCACAATATTTTAAAAAATGCGTCTGGAAAAAATTACTGACTGCATCTTTAACCTGTGTCTGCAAATATGTCTGCAATCCTTCCTGCTAATCCGTATTATGTAGACATCACTATGGCGTATTACTATTATGAAATTCTGCACTAATGTAATGAATTGTGTTGTCTTTGGTTTTCCTGCAGATCCGGTCCACACTATCTGACTAACTGCGTGTTGGGAAATGGTTTTATCACATTGTGTTTTGAGCTTCCCTCTTCCATAGCAGCGGCGGTCTTGTCTCGACTAGCCTCTTTTTGCAAGGGTCCGGTGAGGCATGCATCTCCCCGATACAAAAGAAATACGAGATGAAATACTAGTAAACGGCTCATGAGTCATGTTTCAAGGGCGTGTGTGACTGTTTATGCATTTCAGGCCATTCAAATAACAAGCCATTTTTGTGCTGTAATAGAATTGCTTTTGAAGTTTGAGACAAATGTAGTGGTCTGCTCCCAGCACGTCCATCACAGTCTGAAATTAGAATGGTCTGGTGTTCAAAGAGCCAACATCATTAGCAAATAAAGGCTCTTTTCTCTCTTCTTCTTCTTCTTCTCGCTGACTGATGAGGCAGCACCAGGACTGGGTCGGGACCATGTGTGTTGTTTATACTCGGTTCGTTTTTACGTCCACCACTTTGAGAAATCACGACTGGAATGTTGACGTTTCCGTGATTAGGAAAGAAATCTGCAATTTCAGGGTTTAGTTTACCTCCCACACTGATTGTGCAATGTCAATGTTCTGCGAATAAGCCAGAGGCTTGGTTTACCTTCACTATAAATACCTTTAACATTACTTTACATACAGTTTTTGTGTTTTTATTGCTCCTATAGATAGAGTGTATTACAGGCCTATAATTCGGCCCGTAAAGCCAACTTTAAGAAGTATTTACAGCGACTTCATGTGCTACTTTTGTGCTCTTACTACTGTCCTGTATGTGTGTTTGGTATGTGTGCTGCTGCAACACCGGAATTTCCCCCGTGTGGGACGATTAAAGGATCTCTCTAAAGCTACTCTGCTTGTGTACAAGTCTCTCCATGGCCTCGCACCAAAGTACATTTGTGAAGTGTTGGTTCCATATGAACCAAGTCGGACTCTGAGGAGCACAGGGACTGGCCTCCTGCTGGTCCCAGAGTCAGGACTAAACATTGGGAGGCAGATTTCAGATTCATGCTGCTAAAATCTGAAACAATCTTCCTTAAAATGTGAGACAAGCTTCTTCCCTGACAATGTTCAAAAACAGATCTGTTTAGCTGTGCAGACAACTGAAGGATTGTATCTTCACTCTTTTGAATGTACTATTATTATTTATGATTTGAATGCCTTTTGTGATTGTTTCTATCTTGTTTTGTTAAGCCTTTTGTATGAACTGTGCTTTACAAACAAACTTGCCTTGCTTTGCCTTCTCTTATCTCAGGTCCCGCAGCTTTAAGCTTAACAGACTTTCTGGTTTTCAATGCATGGAGTCTGAAAACCTGTTATTTATTGCCCTTACATTTTTACCGCTGCTTGTTTGACACATTTCTTTTCCTTAAGTCGACTTCTTCTTTGCAAAACATTTCCTCCAGTACAGCTTGGACAAGAGCCAGATATTTTTGCAATAGTTTGTTTTGGTCGATGATGAAATTCCTTCTTCTCGTGAACATATTGTGCCGGCTCCAACGTGAATCACCGCTTCCAAATAGCCTTACATCACTGCCCCGAGTGCCGGCTGAGGCAAACATTGGCCACTGTGGTTCCATGCTCTTATTTTGGTCTTATAAAAGTCACCATTATCCCAAAATTGCAGCTTGGTAGAAGAGTTTTGTCCTTCCCAGAGACGCAAAAAAAGTGCTTGCAAGCTTCCTGAACATTGTGTGCATTTTTAGTTTTAATACTTGTCACAGAATGGCTCGTTACTTTTGTTGCTGGTCCAGAATCCAATGCTGCTTTAAGGAAGTTCGCAGGCCGTGAGTCACACTGAAAATATTTAGATCTGCAGCGAGATTTACGAGCACAAAGCATGAGAAGA
Organism: Knipowitschia caucasica; assembly: GCA_964034765.1. Classification (NCBI taxonomy): domain Eukaryota; kingdom Metazoa; phylum Chordata; class Actinopteri; order Gobiiformes; family Gobiidae; genus Knipowitschia; species Knipowitschia caucasica. The sequence goes on from OZ035841.1 coordinate 22,376,673, forward strand.
GAGATCACATGAGAAAAGCTGTTACAGTTACAGTTAATGAAAGTTAGGGCTTAATCGTTTCTTATGTAATGCACTTTCTACTGAAGCAGATGCAAAGCGAAGAAAGAAAAACTATTGAATGGACTGGATTATAGTTTATCTTTTTAAAATTATTATTTTTTGACTACACAGTTGTGCTATTGTCAAGTTATTTGGTGACTTTTTTTTGTTTGAAAATGATGAATCTTCTACATTGATCTTGGTCTGGATGTTGAGTCTGCAAATAAAGTTATCTATCTATCCTCAAAGTGTATCTATTCTCAAAGTGAGATACGCGTACCTTAATTTGTTCATTCATTTATTTGTTCATTTTTTATTCATTACTTTTTCATTTATCTATTTATTCATTCATTTATTCAGTTTATTCTTGTATAGCTCTAAATTACAACAATAGTTATCTCGGAGGACTTAACAAAACCGTTGAATTTGAATTTAAGTTGAACAGAACAGAGAATAAAACAGAAAACGCGTTGGTAATGGTCCATAAAGGGCAGATGACCAATGTCCATCAGCGTTGATAAATGTGTACGACACAAGAAGACGTTTGTGTGTTTTTGTGTGGTTCCAGAGGATGTGTCCGCAGACAGCGCAGAGTTCTCTGACCGGACGTCCTCGATGGAGCTGCGTCTGCGAAGCCACGAGGACGAGATCACGCTGCTCAAGTCCTCATTGGCCGACGCTCTTAGAAGGATCCGCCTCCACGACCAGCTCCTGCCGCTTCTCAAACAGCAGCTCATCGCAGGTCTGCCCCTTCAACCAGTCACTGCGTCTGATTATTCATTTATCTTACTGGATTTTTAATTAAACTTACTGGATTGGTAGTAGGGTTGTTATGCGTTCAAACTGGGATAACTCACTCACATCTCACGTATTACATTTGGTAGATCACTTTATGAATCACTGTATCTACTTGAAGCTTAAGCCTGAAATCTACCTCTTTGGGGCGTCTCACTTGGTTTTAAGCACTTTTACCATCAAGCTGCATCTCAACCATGTAGTAGAGGTCTTTACTTAAAATCTAGGGGTTAAAAAAATCATAAAACCAAGTTATTTGTGTAATTAGTGCTCCTACATCTTGGAAAATCAGAAAAAAACAGAATCATTTACATTGCTTTCTTCAAGGAGTGAACATTATAAAGTTAGTTTCCCCAGATTTTATAGATATAGCTTTTCCACCAAGTTGAATTTTTCAGACATAAATCAGATTATGTTATTATTATATTCACTTCAATGTAAATCCAATTCAAATCATTTTTTACTTCTATAAACGATTGAATAATTGCATACGCTTTTGCACTACTGCTTTCTTCTTCTTCTACTACTGTTACTACACCACTAACACTACCCATACTAAATCTACAATAACTACTACTACCCCTTCTACTACCACTTCTACTACTACCAATACTACACTTACTACCACTATTACTGCTACCAATACTAAACCTACTACAGTATAACTACTTCTCCTACTACTCCCATTACTACTATTACTCCTACTCCCACTACTCATGCTCCCATTACTACTCCTACTTACTACTCCTACTCCAGCAGCACAGCTTACACCAGTGTCTTCCACAGTGAACCCTGCAGCTGCTCGGGTTCTGACCCACGTGTGCTGCTCAGACGGCTGCAGTAACAGAAAAGCCTCCACAGAGCGACAGCCCACCCCCAGGTACCAGAGTCCGTACTCAGCCACGGTCCATATACTTTTGGATACATTTGGAAGGGCGTTTGTTTGGAGGAGCACTCAGCCAACCCATGAATGGACTTTTTATGACTTACAACTGTTCATACACAGCAGTAAAATGCTGAAGATGTGAAAAGATTCAAGTCCTGCGTTCAAATCCGTGTTCATTTAATATTGTTGTAATTTAGGGATTTATAATTGACAAATAGTAGTTTATTTAATTGCTAATTTTATTACGGGATGGCTGATCATTATTGTAGAGGCTCAGTGGCTAGGTTGCAATGTTTGGTGGGATTTCAAACGCGTGTTTCCTGGTTCAAAAATGTGTCCAATTCTCAAAAATATGCACAAAATTAAGTTTTTTATCTCCATGTGCTCAATAACACGGTCAAAAGACTGTTCCTCCTCACACATGCAACACCTGCTGCACTAGTTATCTGCCTTAAATACACACAGGTGTGCCAATATCCAGCACTAGTGACATCTAGAGGCTGGAGGTACATTTTGACCACTACAATTATATATATTTTTATAGCTTTGAGTTCACTGTAGATTGATTGTCTCCACCTCCAGTACTTTTAAATAACCGGCCCCATATTAGAGATATTATTATAGATATAATTATTATTATAGCATTATTATTTATGAACTAGAGCCATAGCTACATGTCATCTAGCACACGTCATGTATTCAAGGAGACGTTTGGTTGAGAAATGTGAAATAAATTTGAAACGTTTTTTTCAATTTTTTATTGTTATGACAACAGAAACTGCTCTTCTGACCCTGAGCAGAAGTCTCCACTCCCCAGTTCTCAAAAGTGTGTAAGGCTAGGACAGGCAAGAGAAGTTATTTGTATAGCACAGTCCATACACAAGGCAACTCAAAGTGCTGAACAATATAAGGCATTAAAATCATAAATAATCATAGTACATAAAAATAGTGAAGTTGTATGCACAGCTAAACACAACAGTTTTTAACCTGGATTTGAAGATTGTGTGTTGCCCCTTTAACAACTGCTTTTGTGGTATTTATGGATGAAGTTTCTTTATCCTCTCTGATGGTAAAGCTGCACATTCTTCTGTAAAAAGCTCCCACTTACTTGCATTGACATGTGAAAATTTTCCTGGGCATCTCAATAATGTTTTAATTTGAATATGTGGTTTCACACAACCAATAACAATGAGTGAAAGAAACATGTGTGTTATCATTCATACTCACTAAAATATGGCCAAAACAATGGGATCTCTTGCTGGGTGTGTGCATTTGCACTGACTTCCTGTGGCCCAGAGATTAGACTGTAGACTTTTATACAAGTCTCCATGGCCTCGCACCAAAGTACATTTGTGACATGTTAGTGCCATATGAACCAACTCAGACTCTGAGGAGCACAGGGACTGGGCTTTGGCGGGTAAACATAGGTAGGCAGCATTGTAGTTTCATGCAGCTGAAATCTGGAACAGTCTTCCTGAAAGTCTTCTTTGACAATGTTCAAATCCAAGTTAAAAACAGGGATTGCACCTTTACTCTTTTTAATATACTGTGATTATTTATGATTTTAATGCCTTATGTGACTTTCTTTCTTGTTTTGTTCAGCACTTGTGCATGAACTATGCTATACAAACAAACTTGCATTTCCTACATTTTCAAGCACAACTACTGCTTTGAAGAGAGACTTTTTTGTGCTATTTTTATAGAAGTGGTATTTTTTCTCGAGTGTGATGCTGTGGTTGCTCAGTTCTAACTCCCTTGTGAATTATCTCCAGCCACGAGTCCAACAACATCTCAGCTCACAAAACAAACGGCATCTCGGCGGGTCCAGCGTCCGCAGAGCCCGCCTTCTCATCCGTGCAGACTCAGAACCGATCCACCCAGACTGAACAAGCCTCGTTCCCGCTGGAGACGCCTCCTCACACCAGGCTCACTTTAGATCTGAACAGGGGCCTACGGAGCCTCCACCTGGAAGACGGACTGCCCCCAGGGGACTCCAACCGGTCCTTCTCCGAGTCCAGCCGCACCAAACTGCACCGAGTCCCAAGCGTTGACGAGGAGGCGGAGGAACCCGAGGAGGATGAGGCGGGAGAGGGGCAGGACAAGGAGCTGGGCTGGGCTTCTGAACTGGAGGAGCCGGTCCAGCCCTCCAGCATCAGGACCCTGCAGAGAGAGGATTACCAGGACTGTAGCTCCTCTCCGGACGAACAGAGCCCCACCTCCACCCTGGGCCGGAGCTCGGACCAGCACAACCCGCGCTCAGCACCTCTATCCCCCATCCAAGAGGGAGATAAGGTGCCCCTGTAAGTCCCACCCTCCCGTTAGGGCCTCACCACAGACGCAAACACTCTCTGACCTGACACCTCTCTACCATAAAGAACTTCAATGTCAATGTTTCCTTTGTTAATAATATGGATGATAAAACACTAGTGGGGAAATGCTTGAATGAAGTTGTTTAACTAGAATTTTACGTTAATTTGAGAATATTATTGAAAACGACTCGTAATCTTAAACGCTGAAAACAAGGCAAAAGATGCTTGCTTCGTTGACCAATCATTCAATTAAATTCAAGATAATTTCAGATCAGTTCAGTTTTTTACAAATACAAAATAAAAATGTGTGACATTCATTTCATAAAGATAATTTGTCCATAATTTAATCAATTTTATATGATTGCTTGTCCTTGTATTCCATCTTTTACCCGTTTCTTTGCAAGAGACTTAAATCGTGCTGCCCTACTCTCTCTCACCGATCAGTCTCTTGTGTGATTCCAAATCTCTGTTCAACATTCGCTCCACACACACAGCATTCTCATCATCTTTTCTAAGGCAACTTCTCACATAATTACTCGCTCAAGTCGTTTATGAAATTGGACAAGTTTTTGAAATCCCAAAAATGTGAGCGTTGTCTTAATCTGTTTTTCCACACAAGCTGAGAGCTGAAAGCCATGGCCTCTCTCTCTCTGTCTCTTTCTCTCGCCGTCTATCTTTGTGTGCGTCTATCTCTCTCGCTCTCTGTCTGTGTGTCTCTCTCTGTCTCTTTCTTTCTCTCTGTCTTTCTGTATTGTCTGTCTGTCTCTTTCCCCTTCTCACGCTCTCTCTCTCTCTGTGTTTATGTCTTCCTCTGTGTCTATCTCTCTGTGTCTGTCTCTGTCTCTTTCTTTCTTTCTCTCTGTATGTATGTCTTGTCTGTCTGTCTCTCTCCCCCTTCTCAATCCCTTTGTGTCTGTGTCTCTCTTTCTCCGTCGTCTCTCTCTCTCTCTCTTTTGCTCTCTCCCTCTTTGCGTCTCTTGAGGGATGTCTCTGGGATTAGCTGTGCAGAAAACGCTTTTTATCCAAGTAGAAAAAATGACGTGAAGTTACGGTTTACTGTAGCAGAGCACAAAACGTATGCAGAAAATTTAAATAAACAATGATGCATCGGTTTTAGCGTTTTTAGCGATTTTTTTTTTTTCCACTCAAAATAATTGAATGTATTTATGACGTTTTAGGAGATGTCGTTTGCCTCGGATTGCAAGGATCTGTTCTTCACTCTTGGGTTTCTTCTTCCTTGTTTTTACTGGCCGTATTTTTCATGCAGATGTGTCGTGAAGGAAGAAGAGATGGACTATGATTCACTTTCACTTCTCAAACTGAAATCCATTGACGCAAATCATCGAAAGAGCTGTTTTGCTCTGTTTGCTAATATAGATCATAGAGACAGAAAACCAAAGTGCTTTACAATGAAATCAAGGCAGAAAAACATAAAAAAATAGAACAGTATCCAGTATATGAATATCAAGAGATCATTGTATCACTTAACTTTTGTCTTTTTTAGTAAATTCTAACACTGTTGTCAGTTAAACAGTCAAATTCAGGTGGTGCGCCTTATAGTCCAGAAAGTATGGTTAATGTGGTTTAAAGGGACTGTATGTAGTACGCACACTGCAAAAAGTTTTGAAAAATAAGTCAAAAATTGCTTGAATTTGGCAAAGTGTATCTTAATTTAAACATAATTTGACTTAAATAAAGCGACCGTTCTTGAGATAAGACTATATTACTGAGCCCATTGGCAAATCTTGTTTTAAGACAGTCAAAATGAACTCAAATTAAGATCAAAAACCACTCTTTTCAAGCATTCATCACCTTCTAATTTTATAATTTTTTTGCGGTACAGTTACCGATCTAATGATTTGGTTTTCGGTGAGTCCAGGGTCAGAAGGAACAGTGACAAGACGATCAGTGACAAGCCGAGGAAACGCCTGGAGAAGAAGGCCGCCTCCTCAGCCAACCTCCTGACCCGCTCCCCCAGCCTGGAGACGTGAGTGCCCCCCAACACACAGTTGTCGCCGCCTTCACTTTTTCCTCTCGCGTATCTCATCAAGACACAGTGGTGAAAAAGGGGTGGCCTTGCATGGATCATAACATTCCTTTCCCATGAAAAGCCTCTCGAGTGCATGCGACTGACCTGACCGTGCATCTGTCCTCTCTCTCCACAGGCGCACCAAGGACCTCGTATCCAATGCAGGTGATGTGGCTCTTTTTCCATTACACCACAAATGTGTTGACAGCCTAACACGTCATCTGATATTCAATTCACTGTATTCTTGTATAGCCCTAATTCACAACAGTAGTTTTCTCGGATGACTTTATTTAACTGTATATTATAAAATTTGCCAGCAACAGATCAGAGAATCGAACGGTTCAAACACAAGAAATGCATTGATAAAAAAAGCCATTGGTCCATAAGGGGCAGATGAGCAATGTCCATAAACGTTGATAGATGTTCATAAATCTTAAACTGGTGTTGTCCTCAATAAGAGTTTGAATTATAGAATAAGAACAATAGAAGAGCTGTGGATATCGGGCTGATACGGATCAAATATTTCCTCATGTATTTGGTCCTGGACGGTTTTCTTTTTCAGTAGGGACTTGTTCTGCAGGAGCTTCATGTTCTTGCAGATATTACAGATTTGACAGTATCACAATTTATTATATTTACTTGACAGTTGACATTTGAGCGAAACGAGTGCATTCAACTGACAAGGTTTTTCCCCCTTAAACCAAAATCCCTTCCAGACATGTTTTCCTTGATAGATGCTTTTGATCTCTATATTGAACTCTGCGTCTCTGGTGTGTGGTGCTGCACACAGACCCTCCGCACCTCTCATGTGGAGCCAGTCCAACACAAATGAGTGCATTTCCCAACAAGCCACAACTGTGGTTAGGAGCTCATGAGAGCTGGCTCAGGCTGAGGTCCTTCAGGCCTCTGCAGCTCAGAGACTTGGAAGAGACGACAGATAGTGTGTTTGCAATTACAGTGATATTATTAAACACAATGGGCTTTTTGAACTTTTAACCAAGGTTTAATATTGTGTTCTTATGAGAAATGAAAGGTCCTGTCATTTCAGAACAAAAATGAAATGTTAAATTAAAAGTACACTTTATTTATCTCTGTAGGAACTTAGTCCTTTGCATTAAACCCGTCCTGCAAATGCCCTTAGGACGTAGGTCAGGGGCAGTGGTCAGTGTTGAACAGCGCCCTGGGACCTGTCCTCAGATGTTGATGCTCAGCTTGGTCAGGACTAGTGGAGCTGGAGGATTTCACCTATTGTGCATGTTTTTAGTGGTAGGGAAAAACTGAGTACCTGGTGGAAACGTACGAAGACACAGAGAGAATATAGTCCACTCAGAAACACCCTGTTTTGACTAAACTTGGTTAGGAGACTAGTTTTAGCTCATGCAGACTACGTTTGGAGTTCAATTGAACAGAAACAGGCTAATCAATTTCTAATGCCAGTAGTCATTGGTACTGACCATAACAAACTCTGTATAAACCATCATCGTCCAGTTGATAAGCCAAACCGAGCCTAAGCTTCTCCTCTGAAGCAGGATTTATAAGGTTCTGGGGAAGTTAAACACAGCCTGGTGGAGCGATCCTGCGGTTAGCCCGACTGCACCTCATTTTTAACCCAGCAGACCGACGACGGACACTTCTACTGAGGCCAAAAACCCCCTCTGCTCTACCCCCACACCTTCTGCTGCTCATGAGGACAGTTCACAGAATGAGCCAGTGCATATTTACTGTCAGTGAATGAGCTTTACACCAAATTTAAGCATGGTGTTCAAAGTGTTGGGTTTCTCTCTCAGGCTCAGGATCCAGGAGAGGGACGTACTGCCAAGGTATGACTGTCATTTCCTCTCCTTATAGACTGTTAAAACAACGTTTGCTTCACCGTGTTTTTCTTGTCTTTTACGTCTGGCAGGGCAGTCTATTAAAATGTTCATCCGTGGTCGGCCCATTACCATGTACATACCCTCCAACATCCACAACTATGAAGACTTGAAGATGGACACGCCCTCCGAGAGGCTCGAGCTGGACTGGGTGTATCCTCTGCACATGCATTTCACTTATATTCTGTCTTTGTGGGCTGTATTCTCAATATGCATTATTTAAGTTCATCTTCTTGGATGTTATTAACTGGATAAGTTGACAAAAGTAGTAGTTTTAGGTAATATGCACAGTTTTATTTTATTTTTATTATATTTGGCGTGCCTGTAAGTGTCACTTTAATATAAAAAAACTAAAAATAAAATGTGTGTATAGTACAGACCAAAAGTTTTGACACACCTTCTCATTCAAAGAGTGTTTCATTTTCATGATTATGAAAATTGTAGATTCACACTGAAGGTATCAATTCACTAATGTGGAATTATGTCCGTATTAAAAAAAAGTATGAAACAACTGAAAATATGTCTTATATTCTAGGTTCTTCAAAGTAGCACCTTTTGCTCTGATTACTGCTTCACACACTATTGGCAGTCTCTTGATGAGCTTCAAGAGTTATTGACCTGAAATGGTCTGAGTTCCCCCAGATGCTAGGCACTTGTTGGCCCTTTCGCCTTCACTCTGTGGTCCAGCCCCAAAACCATCTGGATTGGGTTCAGGTTCGGTGACTGTGGAGGTCATCTGGCCCAACACCCACCACTCTCCTTATTGGTCAAACAGCCCTTACTCAGCCTGGTGTGAATCTACGGTCAATAGTCATGAAAAGAAAGGAACCTCATTGAATGAGAAAGTGTGTCCAAACTTTTGGTCTGTACTGTAAGCAACGGATATGCCAGTCCATTTGATAATTAAATTGTAGAAAAAAATAGGACATAGTTGGAACAGAAATGGTACAAAATCATTGAAAATAAATCAAAATAAATGTATCACATGGCACGGTGTGGTGCCCTCTGCACCACACCTGATTCATGATTATTGGTTCTTTTTCAACACCTCCACAGCGCTCCCTGCTATATTGACTCCACCATGGACGTTACTATAACATTGTACGAACCAGATGCATTGTTATAAATGTTATAATATCACATGTTCTAGATTTCAAAATTAGTCCACAGGGGGTTTTTAGATTACAAGTTAGTGTTCTAATAAAGTCTTTACGATCGGTGGGGTGGCAGTCAGAGCTCCCAGTTCACAGAGCACCAGCCCCTCACTGATCCTCCTGCAAGTGGTCTTGTGATGGGCTCGAACCCACGACCTTCAGGCCCAAAGGGCAATGCTCTACCAACTGAGCTACTGTTTTTTTTTGGGGGGTTTTTTGCGCAAAAAATAAATAAATGAAAACCTTTATTGAAGACAACAACACAGACACATCAACATTCAACAAATACAACAAACAAACAAAAGTATATAAATATATGCATTTGAATTTCATAAATGTTTTTGTTATTTGCCTCTTGTGTTTCAATGCAGATTGCAATTTTAGGTGAAAGAAAAAAACATTGCAATAATATCATCTTAATGAATATCACTCTCATTTCCAATATTGTGCTGCCCTTTTGGAAATATTAAACATATTTAGAGAGCTGCTACTTGTTTAGAGCTCTCCTTTCTTTGGTTGTGATGTCACCGAACCACACAGTCACAGAACCAAACCAGCAAAACTTTCATGGTGCAGGGCTAAAGTGCAGCAGAATTGTAGAGTTTGTGGTGAATTTCCAGACAGATGAGACGCTGACGAGCTTTCTTAACAACCTGATTAGTGTTTTTGTCCCATTTCCGGTCATTAGACAGTGTAAAACTGAGTTACTGCCCCCCCAAGGATTCTCTGTGTGTGTGTGTGTGTGTGTGTGTTTTGTCCTTGACTCTGCCCTCCAGTTACGGTTACAGGGGCCGGGACTGTCGTGCAAACTTGTACTTCCTCCCCACGGGCGAGGCGGTGTACTTCATCGCCTGCGTGGTTGTGCTCTACCACATTAACAACCGCACGCAGAGGCACTACCACAAACACACCGACTGCGTGCGCTGGTCGGTCTCACACCAGTCACCTTTAATAACATAATTTTTGTTAACAGTCACTGAACTTATTTATGTTTTATTTTAGTCTCGCAATACATCCAGACAAGGTGCGGATAGCTTCTGGTCAGACTGCAGGAGTGGACAAAGACAAGGTAGATTAAGTACCTTGATTACAAAAGTGTTGGTCTTTTGAATGTTTAGGTTAATTGATACTTGTACTCATTTCAGCATGATGTTTTTTATCCTATTACTTTAGTTTTATTCCAAACACAGTAGCATTCAATCCTCATTAGAGTGAAATTGCGGTCTTATTTTTAGGTTGTATTAAATCTGGGGTACCTCAGTTTCTAACCACAATAACTATGGAGCATTCTTGTATTTCTGGCCTCTGTCACATCTTAAAATCAAACTTAAAAGTAAGTAACATTAATAGTGACTCACAGGGCTCTTTCTCAAATTGTGACTCACGGGGCTATTTCTCAAATTGTGACACACAGGGCTATTTTTCTTAAAGGCATATAGGAGGATTTTCTGCTTCCGGGTCGATCATCAAGACTATTGTTGCTCCCAATTGTCAATCATACTGGTGCTATGTGCTCATCAAACAAGACCAGAAAGTTTTATTCAAAAAGTGGAGAAGGCGGTTCTTTCCTAAAATTTGTGAAAATCCTCCTATACCTTTTAAACATGCAAAAGATAAAATGTTTTCTAAAAAGATAGAGACGGTATGTTGTGGTCTGATTTGGTGAAATAAAACTTTTACAAGACTCTCCTACTTTTACACGTGACTTTGATAAGAAAAATAAAACTTGGTACCCCAGCTTTAAGTAAGGTTGTTCCTTATGCAAATTTGTTCCCACAAAAACCATCTTCAATTCAAGTGCATGAACTTGGAAAATGAGTTTAACATGTTTGACAAAGGAAATAAAAAAAAAACTGTTCTTTGGTTAATAATCACAAATATTCCTTAAATTGTGGTGTTTACTCTCAATACCTGTACATCTGAAACTCGATTATTACTGATATCCTTCCTGCATTAGCCGCTGCTGCCGTGCGTTCACATTTGGGACTCCACCACCCTGGCCACACTCCAGCAGATCGGCCTGGGCACGTTTGAGAGAGGAGTGGGGTCTGTGGCCTTTTCATCCGCTGTGAGTGGAGCTAACGCAACAAACACGCTTGTTAAACTTGTGTCTAAAATCAAAATTAAAACGAGAATTCTTTATTTTGTCCAGGATTCGGGTGCATCCTTATGTGTGATCGACGACTCAAACGAACACATGCTGTCGGTGTGGGACGCTAACAAAGGCACCAAACAAGCGGAGGTCAAGGTAAAGACATGGAATATGGAGATGAGGAACTTTCTGGACTTTCTGGACTTTAAGCCACTACTTATTTATTAATGTTTTAATTGCACCCTGTGGTCTATATAGCGGCCAATGTACGTCTTTTTTATTTAGTTAGAGCTGATTCTAAAGGGAATTAGACATTGCTCTGCCAAAAAATGATATGATATGAGGTAATATTTGTTTGAATCGAGTGGTATTTATCTTAATTTGTGTACATTCTGACTGTGTTAAAACAAGAAAACACAATAATTTTGCTTTGTCCCATTGGCAAATATTGTTTTAAAACATTTCAAAATGTGCTCTAAATAAGATACATTTTGCAATTTCTGACTTATTTTCATCACTTTTTGCAGTGCTGATGTCTAGCACACATTCCTGCTTCCCGATGTGTGTTTATGTGAACAGTACAGAGAGACACAGGGAAGTGCAGGGAAATACAAAAGACTTGTTTTTTATGTGATTGGGGCTACAGTCAGAGTTGGAGTTTAAGGAACAAGAACTAGTAGGGATTGGACACACATTTATTGTCTGATTAGATTGCCCAGGGTGCTGTGCTCTTCAATGATGATAATAATAATTATAATCATATTTTTTTATTTCTTGGGCGCCTCTTTCGACTCTCAAAGTTGCCCTACATATCAAGTAAAAAGTACATTTAGCAACAGTTAAAATACAGTTAATATACAAAGTTAAAAACAGCAGTCGTGGAGTGCATTTTGATTTGGAGCCTTCGAAAATCCAAGCTAAGAAATTGTCTCTTTTACTGTAGTACGCGACCGGCCGTGCATTCAGATCCTCCCCAGAGGCAGAAGGGCTGTTCCAGTGTTCTAGGGGGGGTGGGTGGGGCGGGGCGGGAGGAAGGGGGGGTATAATTATGCTGTTCCTGCTGGGTGAACGTGTGTGTTTGTGTAGCGTGCCTTGGACTTGGCCTGACCACCGATCTGCCGTACTCTTGCTCGTGCCACATCAACATGAGAACACTGAGAACAAAAGCAGCCGTAGGATTTCTCAGCCTGCACCATTTTTACACCCACACGAGAAAACACATGTGGATATTCAAGATTCAGGATTAATGAAAATATGTCCCGAAGGAAATTTGTCTTGGACTCACAGGCTGTTGCATCGGAAAGTACTCGTAAGACAGAGATATAACACAGTAGAGTAACACAGACATAGACCATCACCTGTTCATGGATATAAGGAGGAACTTGTAATGGTAGAATTGATCAATGCGACAGGACAAGAGAGAACGCAATCATTACAGCATCATCCCAGAAAACCACTTTTTTACCTCACATTTGAGTTCATTTGAGGTATTTATTCTTATTTTTGGTTAGGACTCAGGATGGGAGAATCTCAGTTTTTACATGTGTGAGAGTTCTGAGCATAGACTGTAAATATTAACGGACGCAGATACGCTTATCTCCGCCGTGTTATCACGTTTCCCTCCTGCCGTCTTTTTAAAAATGACTGCGAGTGGCCCTTCCCGCAAGAAAATGTGAAAGAACGCATTATCGCATGCGTTAGCCGGCATGAGCTAACACAGTGCGTTCAAAAGTCCACAGCGGCTAAACTAGGCTGGTCCACTCAGCATTCACAAGAATCTGGAACGTAGCGTTGAACCTAGAGGCGACTTTTGGACCATCCTGTAAAGCAGTTTTCGTGAGGAAAGAAGGCGGCCTTAGAAAGCACTGGATAATTCTATTTCCTGTACACCACCACCAGAAAGGAGTCAATTATAAGCTTGTCAGTGCACGAGCTCAGGATCCGCCCCCACTGGTGATGATGAGATTTTATTCTCCTCAAATTCTTCTTACCTCTTTTTCACAATCAGGCCTATTGATTTGCCAACACCGGGCAGAGAATGAAACGGTTCAAACACAGAAAAGGCAACGATATGAAAACACACAGAGCCATGACCATGTGACTAGAGCCATGACCATGTGACTATGTGACAGTGACTATGAAATGTATGTATGTTTTATGATTAGGGATTTTATATGATGTGACGTGTGGTTGTAAAGTGCAGGTATGATGCTGAATGTGTGTTGGTGTGTGTATTATATGTGTTTTTGTACTTTCCTATTGCTGTAATTTGATTTGATATTATTATTATTGTTGTTGTTGTTGTTGTTGTTATTATTATTATTATTATTATTATTATTATTATTATCATCTAACCAGGGCCTGCAGATGGAAATGAGCTATAGCTATAATCTGGTGCAGAACATATCTATCTTTGAGCTTAATGTTGCTGGGCACTGTCGCTCCCAAATAAAGACTAAACTAAACTAAATATCTGTTGTATTGATGGACGCTCTCTATCCCCATATACTGTATAATACACACCTCCCACTAATCCACATACTGTACAAAGCCCAGAGGATCGACTTGGCTGCGTTCCAGTTTGTGCATTACAGAAATCACAGAACATAAGCGCTCCACACATTTCGCCGTATAAAATATTTACACCGTTGCCCTGACAACCGAGTCGAAACTGTTCTTGCGGCAGCTCGGGCGAAAAATGGTCCATTGAAGTCCAGTTAACACCATCACCCCCAGAGCAGTCAATTTGGCGGCTTTTAGTTTTGGAAGCGAAATTGCTCGACATATGTACATTTTTGGACTTCATAACTTTGCCTTTTTGGATTTGTTGTTTATACCTGAAGGGCTGTTGCTGATTATTACTATTGTTAGCTTTTTAGAATGACCAATTTTATTTTTTATTTTTGATGCTACTTGGACACCGTAATTTCTCCTATCTGGGATCAATAAAGTATCTTATCTATTATCTATTTCTCTCCGACAGAGAAGAGAAAGTGCTAGTCACCATAGCAACGCATTGTTTACTTGCAGCAGTTAGCATTTAGCTTAATCTGTTTTTGCTGTACTGTATTTCCATTCAATTCAATTTCAAACTGTTCAAACACAGAAAATGCAGTGATAAAAAAACACATATTTCCATAATGGCAGATGACCAATGTCCATAACTGTTTATATAATAAATGTCCATAAATGTCCTTACACCCTGCTGCATTGGCATGGGATTTCAAGTTTTATTCACCAGTTTTAGCACTTATTAATGGTGAATGAAGGTAAAATAAAACTTATAAAATTCTTGCTTTTAATAGATCTGGTGGAAAAAAGAAGCATTTTTGGGCGGAATTTCTCAGAATTCCATTGGTTTGAATGGGAGCAGTCAGAACAGCTTTGGGAGTTGGATTTGATAAGAGAACCTTTATTCGTCCCACAGTGGGGGAATTTTGAGTTCTAGTACTTTCAGAATAGTTTAAGACTGACCATTTCTTGCTTTTAAACGCTACAAGTTATTTATAGTGTTTAAAATTGTGTGTGTGTCTGTTTTTAGAGTACGAACGAGGCTGTGTTCGCCGTGGACTTCAACCCCAGTGACAGCAGCAACATCATCACCTGTGGAAAATCCCATGTTTACTTCTGGACCCTCAGCTCCGGACAGTTCACCAAGAAGCAGGGGATCTTTGGAGTAAGACCTGCTCAAATGTATTCCGTCACACAAATTACGCAGCTCCGGTTATTACACTAAATAGAGAAACGAGGAACTAGTGAGGGAGAATCAGGCCTTGTACTGGGAAGTAGGAAAGATTTAATATACACTATCAATGTCAAAGTCACCTTCACAGGCACTCAAACATATATACAAGAAAAACAGAAGTTAGTTGATATTAAAATGTTAAGCAGATGTGTGTGAAAAGCAGCAGATATTCAGTATTCACACAATAACAGAATAATAACACAAAAAGAGAGACAGAGTTATTAGGTCAGTAATGTTTATTTATTTGACATTTTACAGACCAAGGTTCTTCACAATGTTCAGAATTAGGCCCGGTTTATTATTCTTATGGATTCAGGGAAGAAACTTTATCTTTGCTAAATGTTTTTCTATGATGCAGAAATGATATGGCAGTTGCTGTACTGAGATTATTCAATTCTTCTGTGTTATTCTAAAAACAATAGTTACAGATAATGATGTAGATGAAGATGTTTTATGAGTGGGCAGCAGGGTCGTGTCTACAGAGGTCCAGGATCAATTGTTATGTTGGTTTTTGGTGTGGTGGTCCTAGCAGAGAAAACCAAAATATTAGTATCCTATAGACCACTATTATTCTGAGCACTCATACAGCCACTGGGTCTTCTACAATGTTTTTATTTTTTCACATAAAAAGTTTCTTAATGTCCCTTTAAATCCACATTTCATAAGTAAAATCCAATAAATCCAATTCATGTTTTTTTCTTCTCTCGGGATCAGAAATACAAGAAGCCTAAGTTCATCCAGTGTTTCGTGTTCAGTCTGACCGGGGACGTCCTGAGCGGAGACTCGGAGGGGAACATTCTGACGTGGGGCAAATCTGCTGCTGATACCAAAACCCTCGGCAAAGGAGCTAAAGGTCTGTGTATACATTAGTGTACTACATTACACAGAGTTGCACATGAGATAATATTATGTATGTATTGAGCTCACATGAGTCTCATAAACATAAAAAATGTCTGTATGAGGCTTTAGGTTTGTTCGAACCTTAAGATAAATTTGCACATTCTGACATTATTGCACAGATACATGACATGTGTGGTCATCAGTCTTTACATTGAACTTGAATTGACATCCCCTTTCTCTTTCCCAGAGACCTTCCAGATCATGCGTCAGACCAGGGCCCATGAAGGCAGCGTGTTCACCCTCTGCCTGCTGCCGGGGGGAGACCTGCTTAGCGGAGGGGGTAAAGACCGCAAGATCATCCGCTGGAGCGCAGACCTGGCCCCCGAGCGAGAGTGTGAGGTGAACCACTCGTCATCCACGCATTAAGCACATTCACAGCGGAGACGTCTGGACAAATGTGTCTTTTCTACAGATCCCAGAGCAGTTCGGAGCAGTTCGGACTATTGTCAATGTTGACGACGTAGAACTTTTGGTGGGAACGACCCGAAATGCTATTCTCAGAGGGAGCTTCTCAGACGGCTTTGTGGTCATAGTACAGGTAGGACTTAGCACACTACAAAAAATGGTAAAATATGAAGTAATAATTGCTTAAATCAAGGGGTTTTTATCTTAACTTAAGTAGATTATGACTGTATTAAAAGAAGATTTGCCAATGACCCAGAGCCAATTTAGTTTTATTTCAAGAACTGTGGCTTTATTTTATCATCCCAAGAGAGACATTTCTTGTATCTTTTAAAAACAAGATAATTTTTCTTGTCCCATTGGCAAATATTTTGTATGTGTTTTCATATTTTATACAGAACAAATACAGAACATTTAGAGAACAGGGAGTGTTGGATGAATACAAAGCAGAAAAAAAAATCAAAATCTGCAATAATTTACATTTTTTGTAATAAATTGGGTTGTTACATTGGTGTATGTTACTCACTTAATCCAACAAGAATCAAACCAACCGTGTGTGTCATTCACTGAAGCCGTCAGCTCTTCCATCATATACATTTCTATTGATATTTCCCACCATAACGTCAAAGTGGTATGTCCAGGGATAACCATTTTTTGTTATCGCTTTTTTGCTAGCAACAAGCACGGCACCAAGCAGACTCCTCTTTTCTCCAGTGGCAAATCTTTAATCTCCAGTATTAAAGGTGCAGTAAGCGATTTTGTTAGCTTAGCCATAACACCAACTCAAAACCACTCTACCCTCCCCTCGCCTCTCCACCAAACCAAACATCCAGCATTTTCTTTTCTTTGTCACAACAGGGAGAGTGTGCGGCAAACGGGAAATTGGCATTTTCTGTTCAGCCCTTTTAGGTTTTAGAAAATCCATAACTCAGGTGTGCGCACTCGCAAGAAACAGGAAACAGTCTGGAAAAACTGTGTTGAAATTGAGATACATTTTGATCACTTTTTGCAGTGCATGACATTCTTGGTAGATTTTCTAGTTTCTCTGTAGTCATAGTAGTAAATGTGTGTTAGGGCCATGTGGATGAGATGTGGGGCCTGGCCACACACCCCTCTCAGGACGTCTTCCTCTCCTGTGGGAACGACAAGCAGGTCTTTCTCTGGAACGCCGACAGCCACAGGATGGACTGGTGCACCACGCTGGAGGTGAGACCGCGGCCAAATCTGCACAGTATCGCCCCCTATAAGTAACGCTGTATATAAGTAACACTAGATCTTTCTTCCAGGAGTACGGCTTATGTGTAGACTTCAGCCCGGTCAGCTCAGTCGTGTCCATCGGCCTCAGCACAGGAAGGTAAGATATGTGTGGTTTGTTTATGTACTGTTATATTGAGTCATTTTCTTCCTCTACATTCCAACTTAAAAATTCAAGAGAGATGATTGACAATTTTATTCATTTATTTATTTATTTGTTTATTTATTTATTTGTTAGTTTATTTTTTATATATAGTTTTTTTTATTTATATATAGTTTTTATTTATATATATTTTTTATGTTTTTTTATATATTCACATTTATTTTTTAATTTCATTTTTTATCATTCCAATTAATAATTCTCTTTTATTTATTTATTTTTATTTTGGACCTGGGGGGGGGTACCTTGTTGTTCAATATTTAAATGCAGTATGTGTTATTTGTTATTGGAAAATTAATAAAGAAAGTTGGATTAAAAGTTCAAGAGAGATGACGCTGCAGTGGGTCAATCTTAGTCGCGTGTTCATCAGGAACAGGACTGACAAAAACACGGGAAACACTCTCTTGACAGAAATTAAGAAATCTTTAATGAATAGGGATTTAATTCTACATTCCAAGTCCAGTCATCTGGGGGCCGCACAAGGTTGATTCTGAGTGATGTCCACTTTGATGTCCACTAGGGGGCCACACAACACCTTTCCGCCGCATGTTTGAGACCCCTGTCCTACTCCCAGGGCTTTTGATGAATGATATTATCTGGTGTTGTCGCGACCAGTGACTGCAGTGTGTTCTCTGAAGGTGGCTGGTTCTCGATCTGCTGACGAGGGAGGTGGTCTCTGAGTCTGTAGATGGGAACGAGCAACATTCTGTGATGAGGTACTCCCCAGGTTAGTTCCTCAAAACCATATAGAAACAAATATACTTTACTTATTTCGTTATCAATTACACACTGCAAGAAGTGATGAAAAATAAGTCAAAAATAGCTCAATTTTGGCTAAATGTATCTTAATTTGAACGCATTCTGAACGAGCCTTAAAACATGATTTGCCAGTGGGACAAAGCAAAATGATCTTATTTTAAAAAGATACAAGAAATTTCTGTCTTGAAATGAGAAAATAAAGCAATAGTTCTTGAAATAAGACTAAATGGCTTTGTCCTGTTTGCAAATATTGTTTAAAAACAGTCAGAATGTGCTCAAATTAAGACAAAAACCACCCGATTCAAGCAAAGATTACCTCATATTTGATCATTTTTTGCACTGCTAAAACACAGGCTGCTTTGGACAATCCAGAATCTTGACGTTGTGCCAGATTTCTCAAAATGGGTCTTTTACAGGAAGACAAAGTGGAAATCCCCTGTAAATGTGAAAGGGCTGCTGTGTTTTCAGATGGCAGCTTCCTCGCGGTTGGCTCTCATGACAACTTCATCTACATCTACAGCGTGACGGACGACGGACGACGCTATTCGCGCTTCGGGAAATGTAATGTGAGTGTAGTGCTGCAAAACTAATGAAATCCAGAATCCATCTATTTACCTTAAAACTGTATTCATAATGTAATGTACCATGTGAGAATTGAGTTACTTTGACATTTAGTGAACGTCAGTGACTTTTCAAAAGAGATAGACAAATTTAAAACTCAAGCGTTTGTTAGTCCCGCCCCATAATCACAACTTCCTGATTGGACAAAATTAATATCAACATTTGCCATTGTTTGATCTACCAACAAATCTTATTGGTCGTGGTTTTGCCAAAAGGAGAGACTATTTGTTATAATATTACCATTGAAACATCTTAAATTTACATAACAGCACTTTTACAGCACAGGGTCTTTCTGTGTGGAGTTTTCATGTTCTCGCTGTATCTGCGAAGGTTCCCTCCAGGTGCTCCAGTTTCCCCTACCACTACAAATATGTTCAAACCACTCCCATCACTGTGTGAGTAGTAAGAGGGAAACATGCAATTGTGAAGCGCTTTAAAAAAAATTATTTAAAAAAAGGACTTTTTACATCTGTGGGAAAACATTTGTACAAAGTGTAAAGTTGTTGTGAAGCATTAGAAGGTTATATCACACTCATTTCCGCAATTCATATATTGTTTCAAGTAGCTAAATGTTGTTTTGACTACAATTTGTCAATAAACTTCAATTGCAAATTGGCAGCAAGCCTGAATAAATTTTTAAAGGAGCAGTATGTACAAATCTGGCCAAAAGTGGTACTGCAACCTCTTCCACTCTCCTTGACTCAGGTTGCCAGATATGCAGACGTATCCAGCTGGGACCATATTAGCTTAATAGACAAGAAGTTTATCAACAACAAATCTATAACCAACACTTTTTCACAACAGCCACAATAGAAATCCTCGTTTTATTTATTGTTTTGTCATTAAAGAACAATAATGGTACTTTACCAGTGAGATTAGCTCGACGCAGTGAGTTCTGGCAACCGATCACTGGCTTTCTGATTGGTCAAACGGTGGAGGGCGGGACATCGAAATGAAAACAATAACAATATTTAGGGGCTGTAAAACTAATTTTGAAATCTGAAAATCTCTGCTGAACCACTGTTGTCCGTTAAAGAAGTATTTGAAAAGGGCATTGATTTTTTTAATGCCTTTTGACAGATTAGGGCCATTTAATGATGGCTTGACATGAAAATCTTACATATTGCTACTTTAAGCACTAAAATCATCCATAATTGAGGAATGTACATGTTTTAATCCAAACGGAGCAACTTTTCAAGCTAAGCCATTACATATATAAATGTACATAAAGCAGGTCACCTCCAGGACAGAGGAATGCACCATCAGATATCATTTACGATGCCTGTCATTTACGATGCCTGTTTACCAGATTAAAAAGACATGTCTTCTGTTTTCATAGGGCCACTCCAGTTTCATAACTCACCTGGACTGGTCTAAAGACGGAAAGTACATCATGTCTAATTCAGGGGACTATGAAATCCTTTACTGTGAGTGTGTTGCACCGCATTGCACGTCTTTCAAATAAACCTTAAGCTCAAGCCTTTTTTCTCTGACAGGGGAGATTGCGGGAGGCTGTAAACTTTTAAGAAATCGCTATGAGAGTAAAGACCGGGAATGGGCCTCGTATACATGCGTGCTGGGCTTTCACGTCATGGGTAAGGACCACACACTGAATATAAACTTGTGGAATCTGACCTGCATGTTGTGGACTTTTCTAAATCTGTTTTTACTGCTAAACATTATTATATCAAGGACTGAATATATTTGTTTGGATCCACATTGCATCTGCGTCATATTGAAACACACATGTCTGAGTTTAATTATTGTTTGTTAGTCACAGAAGCAATTATTTATTTGTTTTTTATTAACATTTTTTTAAATAATACAAAAAAGAGACAAACATATGACAATGTGATAAAATGTAATAAGCAACAAAGAAACGAGGAGCAGGAAAGCATGCGACAGGAAGCAAAAGGTGTGTGTGCGAGTACGTTTGTGTGTGTGTGTGTGTGTTCTTTAGGTGGGTGTTATGTCTGTGTGTGTGCGCGTGTGAGGGCATGGATCTGGTGTGTGATCGCAAGTGTACGTATATTTGGTGAGAAATTCGCAAAGGGGCAGGTGACAAGACAGACAGCAATGGAAGTGGCTGCCATGACAAAAAACTTTTATAATTTATGTATTTATGTGTTTGTTTGGATGGATGTGTTTCTGCTCCTGGACACCTGAATTTTTCCTGCTGGGGATCAATACAGTATCTATCATATAATCTTTTGTTCTATCTGAAAGAAATCTGGTGCACACTGATAGTCTTGCACAGTTTTTCCAAAGTGGTTTAACTGCAAATGGCAATATAAATTCTTTAATCTTGGAATCGAAAATAAACCGGGCAACAAGTGCGAGAGATGCTGCCTTTTTCTCATTTCTCGACACACTAAAGTAATGTCTGATGAGGCTGATTATTTGTAATTCTTTGCTGTGTTCAGGGGTGTGGCTGGAGGGTTCTGACGGCACAGACATCAACGCCCTGTGTCGCTCTCACAGTGAACGAGTGGTGGCTGTGGCGGATGACTTCTGTAAAGTGCACCTGTTCCAGTACCCCTGTCCCAAGCCCAAGGTGAGCCCTCATAAATTCTCCCTCTGTAAGACCTTCTACTCTGCTGGGACTGTATGAAATAAACTGGAGGATAAATAGCACTGTGTGTATGTTTTGAAAAGAAAAGGTTTTGGTGGAGGACTAAGTATGAGTCTGGGCTCTTATAGTGCATTGTGATGGTGCCTATGAAAGTTATTCTGATTATTGTGATTTTCTGCCCATAGTCTGTGTTTTGAAGTGGTGATGACAAACAAATAACAATTCAAAACTATTTCTTTTGATAAGAACACTGCAAAAAATAATGAAATATGAGGTAATAAATATTAGAATCAATTGTTTTTATCATAATTTGAGAAATGTCTCCCTAATGTTTTATTTTTGTTGTCAAAAGATGTGCTCAAATTAAGTTACATATTGCCAAATTTGAAATTGTTTTAGACTTTTTTTGTATCACTTTTTTCAGTGTAAATGTCCTCAAATTATTGCATATAGTGAAAGGCTTCGACGCAAATGTTTGCTCCACAAAATCATGCATCCATGTTGAAATAAAGTTTGATTTTATGTGAATATGGGATTTTACTGTTATTTGTTTGTTGTGATTGATTTGAAAAACATTTTGTCCAAACCCCTTGTCATAAATACAGCACGATACATGTGCAAAGAGATTTGACTGGACTGATGTCTTTGCTCTGCAGGCACCAAGCCGCAAGTACGAGGGCCACGGCAGTCATGTGACCAACGTGTGCTTCACCTACAGCGACTCTCACCTTCTTTCTATGGGGGGAAAAGACACGTGTATTCTGCAGTGGAAGGTTCTGCAGGTGGGGGACAGCAGAGAGAGGCTGGCATCTCTGTCGTCTACTTCCACCAGTTCTCCAGAACCTGCTGTCACTTAGTACAGAGTGACCACTGCTTTCATGAGTCAATCTTTGCCTGTGGACATTTTTCATATCGTGGCTCTGGACTGTTGAACCCCAAGCAGGGTTTTATAAAGATGACATGTTGATGCCATGTGTGAACATTCCTGTATCTTGTTTACCAAAAAAATGTTTGCATCAGTGACTTTACAGCTTGCATAGATGTATATTGTTGACATAAAGACTGTGACTGTTTCTATTAAGCACCATGCGCTTATAAAGGTGTTTGACATACGTTGTGTTTATGTATATAAATGTCTATTGTCAGATAATAAAAAAAATCTTTAAAAAATAATTCACAAATGCTGAATGTGCTGTGTCGTCTACACCACTAGTGGGCAGCATTGCTCCAAAGTTAGAAGCCCCAGGAGCTCACATTTTATTTTATGCTGTACAGACAGTAGACATAACCACATCTTGTCAGATAAGGAAGTTCGCAAATCAGAATTGACTTCCAAGAAAAGAGTAGGCTCATTTAAGGCCTTATGTTTGCTTGTCCTTTCCATGCTCATATTTGAAACCTGTTCATATGAGCGCACCTAATGACTTTAAAGGATATATTTTATCAATATATTCATTCACAAGCAGGTTTGAATGTATCACTTAGAAAATTGATATCTCTGGCTTGAAATAATAGCTGAAATGACGTGGAACGCAAGTTTAATACTGAAACTCTAAAGTTGTCATAAATAAGTCATTACTTCTGCATGTCTATAATAAGAAAGCAAGTGAGGCTGGCGATTGTCGAAAGTCTCCGAAGATGACGATTTGCACACGAACGACCGAAGGGGGCCAGTGTGTGTGCGCGTGTATTTGTGTGTGTTTGTGTGTACGTGTATGTGTGTGTATGTGGATCCGATGTGTTGAACTGAGCGGAGGTGAAGAAGAGGAGGATGAAGCTGGGAGCGGAGGATGGGAGGAAGAGTGGAGTAAGAGACGGGCTGTAGCACTGTGTGAATGACTGAGTGAGGAAGAGGAGAAGAAGGTCGTCTGGGGGCCCAAATAACAAAGAACAAACTGTTTGGGAGCATTACAATCGGAACTTTTAACTTTTAGCCACCACTCGTCGGCTTATGCCAGGAGCCGGCTTTGTTTCGCGGCGGGGGTGTCTGCGATAAATGAAGGATAGGATCAAATAGACCCACGGAGACTTTTGTTCGACCCACACGGACTATTCCCTGGGATAGTCTTTCCAGAAGGCGACGAGAGAATGGCGGCTAACATGTACCGAGTTGGAGGTAAGGGCTGTTTTACGTTTGAAGACACCCCCACAACGTGATTGTTCGGTTCAGGAGCTAGGTGGCTAACTAGCGCTTAGCTTTCAGCTAGCCGCTAACACAAGCTAGCTGAAGCTAACGCCAGTACGTACTGTCCACTCCAGCAGGAGCGTCCAAATGTCATTACTTACATGATGGAAAACACGTGCTAGTTTACACTTTTGTTGCTGAGGATCATAATGGGTGTTTTATTGTGCATATAAATAAAAAGAATGGCTTGTGTAAACTTACACTGACTTCAGTTTCATATAAATCAAGAACTTGTGAAGCAGAGTTGTGCTACGTCCTTTAAGTTGGAAATCGGATCGTATTGAGACGTTAGTGCAAGTTACCATTTGATAGTGTTTGCCCATTATTGCATTTAAGCTGTTGGAGATGGCACAAATTGTCGCACAGGAACTCGCAATGCTAATCGTTAGCACCTATCAATCGGCATCCACACATTGACCATCTCGCCCTCACCTCGCCTTGTGGCTGTACTGAGGGTGGGTTAATGTCAAGAGCCCATCTGCTCGATCTTCATGCCCTTGCATTGCCCGCGCTGGCCGGGTGTTTGTCTTGAAGCGTCTCCCCTGGATGACACCTGCAGCTGTGATGTTGACAGTGAGTTGACAGACTCTTAAACATTACGTGCAAAGTTGTGCGCACGTTGTGATCCTGCTCCAGCTACATGTTTATAGACACAAGGGACATTTGGTAGCAGTTATAAATGTTGGACAGACTCAAGTTAGTTAGCTACTTAACTCAGTCCTGAGTGTTTATTATTGGACATGCTTCTCTGGCAGCTGTGCTTCTGTCTGGCAGCGTGTGCTATAGTAGAGTGTTGTGCTGCTGTTTGGGTTTGAGCTGTCAACGTGAGACGTGGCTAGAAACTGGTTTTAACTCACAAGAACCAGTTTCAATCCTGACACTTTCACTTTTTACCTTTTTGTTTTATTTCATCCCATTGATTGCACATTTTTACTTTTATTGTTTTTGTCAATCTCGGATCCCCCACAACTCACGTTAGTTATAGATGTGCACAGTATTCAAATGAAGGGCTCCTTTATTTGTCCCACAGTGGGGAAATTTCAGTGTTGCACAAACTGTATTGCTCAAGTAGTTCCTGGTGTTCTCTGTGTCTGTCACGTTTTTGCATCCTTTGGGATTATTCTGTGTGTTGATGAGTATTGATTGAATTATTGAATGAGGTTTTCCTTTGTTGCAGACCTAAAGCTCGTCAGTAAGAGCAGGGCCTACATTAGCAGAAGCACACTGTGTTCAGCTCCCTCGTAAGATCATTATCCTCCCCTGAGATTAGTCAAAGGGCTTCCTCCTCTTCATTCAGCCTGGAGCGGCTGCCACACTGCGCCACTCGTGCTGCCTGCCGCCACACTGACACTCCAGTGTCAGGGCTGTGCTGTGATCTCTGTCCACAGACGTGTGGCATTATTATGGAAGATACTCCAGAAGGATATGGAGCAGAAGAGAAGCTTTATTTATTCATTTTCATCTGCTCTGTCCTGACATGCGTCATACAGCCTCAGACAGCTTGGAGGAGTCCACAGAATGTCTCTTGTTACAGATTCCCAGTTAAACCATCTTGAATTTAGAAAAAGGCTCATAATGCATATCATGTATAGTGTGTTCCTTCCCTGATCAAACCTTTCCCTCCAAAAGAAGACACTTGAGAAAAGCGCAGCCCCTGAAACATGAATTACACGGATGCTCTGCTCCGTCACTTCAGAGCCATGAGCGAGCACTTTCCCTGTCTTATGTAACAGTGAGGTGATGCTGGCCCTCTGTCTCTCCATCACTGTGCTGCTAAGTAGAGCACAAAATCCCGGCCTTGTAGTGGCTTTGAGGCAGCCCGTGTCGCCCGCAGGCTCTGTCCGCACGAGCTTGTGGGAGGAGCAGATGGGGCCTGATGGGAAATGCTGGCATGAGCTCAGTCTTGAGCAATAGACAACAGGTTTTGATTTAAGTGTCCTGTGGCATAATCAGCTGCGTGTTTGTGTTGGTTGCCTGTTGATGAGAGTTTTGCCCTATTATCTGGATGAATCTTAGCATTTCAGCCAGTATGAAAAGCAGGTCTTGCGAACTTGTTTTTTTTTCTCATTGAATTTGCCTGTTTCATCATGTGGCTTCATGTGCGTTTTTTTTATTTGCATGTTCCAATCTGAGTCTCTGTCTGTTGTCATTTTAAAGCACCATGGGTCATTTGGATAATACTGTGAGAGCTATGAGCAAACATGTCTAAATGTTGGTTAAATACAAACATTAATATGGGTTAAATACAAACACTAGGCTTCCACAACTGCTAATATAATTGACAGAACGTGTTTGTGTAATTAAATGAAAGCTCACACTAGTGCCATATACACAGCTGAGTGCTTCTGCTGCTCACATTACACCAGTCGCATAAGCTGCCAGGTTGAGGTTTTCACAACAGTGAGTGTTCAAGTAACAGGCCGCAAGTTTGAGTAGTTGACATTTACCAGGAAATAAATGGTGTGTGGGCTGATTTTGACCATCACTACCACTTCCTGTTTAATTTCAGTCAACCTAAAAGCCTTGTGTTGTGTGTCTCTTACAGATTACGTGTACTTTGAAAACTCTTCCAGTAACCCATACCTGATCCGGAGAATAGAGGAGCTCAACAAGGTACCATCTTTGGCCAATTTTGTTTTTGTGCATATGTCACCGTTGGGTCCAAATCCTGTCTCGTTCAAAACCTTTGCCCCAATCGACTCATAGCTGTATGTTTTAAACCAAATCTGAACATGAAATTGCATTGTCCCGGTAGCTCCTTCTTGTTAAAACACCTGATAATATACATTAATGATTCCATGATTCAATTTCCCTCCTTTTGCTGCGACTGGGTGCAGGTTTTTGTATCCACATTGAGTGATTCATTGTGCTTTGACTGAGACTGCATGTGGAAAGCAGCTGGACTTTGTAAGGAGAGCGTTAATTATGGCCAGTATAATAACAGTCGCTGGTCTATAACCCACAGCACCAGTGACAGTCTCAGGATTAAAACCGTTTATATAACCCTCTAACTGCGCATTTTGTCCTCATCCGCACTATCAATAGCTGATATTTTCCCATCACAGTCTTGGGCTTAAAAATAAATCAATGTTGGTTAGTTCTGTCAAGTTGTTCAAGTTAGTTCTGTAAACTACAACTGTATATTGCAAATTTGAATGTGTTTTTATACTTACATCTCCACTTATTATCTATTCAATTCAATGTATTCTTGTATAGCTCTAAATCACAACAGTAGTTATCTTTGAGGACTTTACAAAACTGTCAATTTCGCCAAACACAGATCAGCAAATTAAACAGTTCAAACACAAGAAATGCAAAGATAAAAAAACACATTGGTCGATAAGGAGCAGATGACCAATGTCCGTAAATTCTAATAAAGTCCATAAATGTTGAATGTCGAGTGTCCTGGATCATCATATTTTGTTTAATGTTATGTTCAACATATGTAATGTTTGCGATAACTAACCAATAATCTTGTACAGTCAAAACATCTTTGTAATGTTTTAGGTGAAATGTTTAAAAAAAGGCACTTTACAGATAAAGATGACTTACTTATAGTTTAATCTGATAAACATTGCCTAAAGCCATAATCTATAATGTTTCCGGGAGTGTGTGTGTGTCCATTGGAAGTTTATTTTGACGCGTTCCTTTTCCCTGCAGACTGCCAATGGCAACGTGGAAGCCAAAGTGGTGTGTCTGTTCAGGAGGAGGGACATCTCAGGAAATCTCAACACGCTGGCCGATAGCAATGCAAGTGGGTATTATTACACACAGCCTCTTGTAACAAAGCAGAATGAAATATGTAAGAAATGTGCTCATGGTTATGGGTATGAGAGTGTTGAGAAATTAAGTCAAGGCAGCGGCAATTGCACCTGTCCACGGTTTATTATCGAGTCCCTCCAGATCCAACAATAGGAGACGTGGCTTCTTATATGATTTGTCTCAATGTACATAAGAACATGTCATCACTTAAGATATAAATGATTCATGCTTAAGATATAGATCCTGTACTAACAATGTGGGCAAAACAAAGTGGTTCAGTGCTTCAGATAATAATGTGTAGCAGTAATACAGATGTAACAGGGGTCCACAGTACAAAATATGTAGGTTGGGTTCCACAAGAGCTATCATGGATTACGTTGAAATGGTGGTGATGAGGCGTTGTTGTGTGTCACGCAGCTCCTTGCACCTCAGACTGGGCTCAGCGTGGGGGGGGGGGGGGGGGGGGGGGGGGGTCTGCATGTGCTAATGGTATGCAGACGACTGATGTCTGATCAGACACTCCCCACTCCCCACCGCAGCCCGCCACCTTCTCTTCCTCCTGAGGCTTTAGACAAAGACGTCTGCAAAAGCCCAGCACAAATCAATGCACCACACACAGTAGATCGGACACTAGCTCTGGCCTCAGTCTGGTTAAAATAAGGATTCAGATTGAAAGCCTAATGTTTTGTGTCAATATTAAACTCAACAATCTAAACGCAAAGGTTAACGAATGCCTTGCACTGACTTGTATTGTCTTTGTTACGTTAGATTCCAATGTATCAATAGATTTTAAAGGAATTGTAGAAAAAATGACAGGCAATCTAAATATAAGCAAGGTCAGCATGGCCTTAAATTCATTGAATATTATTCCTCGAACATTTTTCATGTTTGTCCTAGCAAAGTCTAAACATGCTGGTCCGATTCCATAGAATGTAAATCTTTCGCTTAATCAGTCAACAAATTAATTATTTATTGGCCTATGCTGTACCAGTGTGATTTCTCTAACTCAATGAGACCTCTCTCTAGATACAATAACTATGTAATTGATCCCATTGGTGATTCCAAGTCAGATGATGTAGACATAGTAAAACATGTATTTACATTAATCGGATGAATCTAAGATCTTGTAGAAAGTCCTGAATGTATAACTATTGTGTTACCAAGTGCTTGCCTATAGTAGTGTTGTACTGGATATTTTGACCAATACTGGTATCGGAGCAATAATAATCTCAAACAAGTGCAGGCGAGTTGCAACAGCACATATGAACTGAAATCTAATTGGTTGCATAAATCAAAGTGGACTGGGGTTATTTGAATTCAATTGTATTTGTGGGATTTAGTTTAACAGTATTTTAGTAGTGTCTCAAATACTTATATTACTGCTGCCATTCAAGTTTGAATTTTTGACTCTGAAAAAACAAAACCAGTCCAAACTCCATATAGTCAAAGCAATTCTTCTCTTGTTCACCCGTATTCTCAAGAACTGTACAAGCAGGTTCCGTTCAGGTTCAGATGAATTGTATTTTCCATTTGCAGTAAAACCTCATTGGAATACATTCATGTAGCATGGCATGATTCAGAGTGACCTTGACCTGTGCAATCCATATCTTTTGGCAACCATTTCCAACTGGCCATAGGCGAATGGTCTAAACCACCATGTATATTCAAAGTATTGGATTCCTTCCCTTTCCCCTTCTGCCTTGGTTCATTTTGTCCCTTCAGAGCTCTGTTTCAAAGTCCACTCAGCCCTGACCAGACACAGAGTGGTGTTTGTGCCTAGCTCCAGTGGGGCAGAGCTTGGCTTGACGCACTCAAGAAGCGCCCGGCTTATTCTTGCTCATGTTATCACTAAACCTGGCTCTATCTGCATCAGTCACATCGATTCCAAGGCAACAAAGAGGCCCTTGATCTCAGGCACCGAATGGGTTAATTCTGACTTGCCTTTGTGAGGAACAAGTGTGTGTGCTCCCCCTGATTTGTGTGTGTGTGCGAGGGACTTGAGGGGATACATGTTTAGGGGGGAGGGGCACCTCAGGTTTGGCACAACAGGGTTTCCTTCTAAGTCTGGCAGGGACTAGCCGGACCGGGGGTGTTGGGGTGGGGGGTGTTCTGCGGGGGTGAGAGGTTAACAGACAGGGGGTGTGGCCTGAGGTGGCGTCCCTCTCCACTTTGCAGCTATCTGTGCTTTTCTCTCCACCTTGGCCTCACTCACAGGGTTTCCCGTGGAAGAGTGCAGGGGCGGAGTCCTCGCGGATGGAGCCCTCAAGCCCCTCCCCCAAAGCTTGCCACAAATTACCGCCTTCAAATTAGGAATGCGCAATCTAGTGGCCAAGTGTAAATGTACAGTGTGTGGTGACTTCCCAGTCACAAGGTTTAACAATGAGGAAAATAACTATATTCTACAATTAACTACTGAAAGAGAAAAAAGTTTTTGATCTCTTATGTGGGAAATTAAAATATACTTTTATTCCTCTTTAATGTGTATGGTTTTGTTTTCAAGGGGAGTTCGAGGAAGAGTCAAAGCAGCCTGTTCTCGCAGAACCACAGAAACATCAGCTCAAGCACAGAGAACTTTTCCTATCCCGACAGTTTGAGTCTTTACCTGCAACACACATACGGTAATTTGGATTCGCATCATAAGTGATTTTGTCTCACCTAAAATCTGAATTTTTAATAACATTGTCTGTCTACATTTCCTCAGGGGCAAATGTAACGTGACACTCCTCAATGAGACGGACATGCTGACCGGGTACCTGGACAAAGAGGTGAGTGGTGTGAGCCTCAGACCTCGCTCCGCAGCTGCAGTGTGTGATGACTGTGTTCTCTGCTCAGGACTGCTTCTTCTACTCGCTGGTGTTTGATCCTGTCCAGAAGACACTGCTCGCAGACCAAGGGGAGATCAGAGTGGGCTCTAAATACCAGGCAGAAATCCCAGACATGCTGGCGGAGGGTATGTTTGAGTGTGAGGCACTAAACCAGTACTTGTGTCGTGTAGTTAACTTGCTCTTTTGTCTGGCAGATGAATCGGACACCAGAGTGCAGGAGAAACTGGAAACGAAGGTGTGGGACCCCGACAACCTGCTGAAAGATTCACAGATCGACCAGTTTCTGGTCGTGGCAAGGTACACACCACAGTCTCAGCTTGTTACCATACAGAGTCTGTTACAGAGTTTTTGATAGACACTATGTATGGTCCGAAACTTAAACTCTTCCTCTCTGCTCCTTTCCAATCATGGAAATGTATCATGCAAATGTATAATAAATGTATATTATGTTATGAAGCTGATAAATGCAACAGCATTTTCATGAAAGGAATAAATAAAAACTAAATTAAATTAAATGAAACCTAAGCTGGTTTCGGGTCCGTCTACACTTGAAACATAGGGTGATGGAAGTACCAATTATAAATGTGATGAGTACGCCAATAATGGGTCCACCTCACAGTTAACCATTGTGCTCAGCACCAATCACGGGCCCCTTTTCCATACACTGTTGATCACCAAGTCTGTTTATGTAGCTGTTAGCAGGTAACTTCAGTTCTTTGTGATTTTGGCATAATGGAAGAGCTGCAAAAAAAATGCTTTGGAGGTAGCGGAGATGATGTGAAAGACCTTTATTTAAATTACCGCAATAAATCTAGAGTGGCCCCTCTGGAAACTGGAAAGCACATACAGGATTTCTGTCCAAATGGTTTAAAGAGACATGTGCTTTGTTTCAGGGCTGTGGGCACCTTTGCCAGAGCGCTGGACTGCAGCAGCTCCATCCGACAGCCCAGTCTGCACATGAGTGCAGCCGCCGCCTCCAGAGACATCACGCTGGTGAGAGAGTTGGCCACCGACAATATCAACAACTGAAGTAAAAGCATTTAGACATGATTCAAATGTGTTTGGTCCTCAGTTCCATGCTATGGACACCCTTCAAAAGAACAGCTATGACCTGGCCAAAGCCATGTCCACACTGGTGCCTCAGGGCGGCCCAGTGCTCTGTCGAGATGAAATGGAGGAGTGGAGCGCATCTGAGGCCATGCTGTTCGAAGAAGCCCTGGAGAAATATGGAAAAGACTTCAATGACATCCGCCAAGACTTTGTAAGCTCCACATAACACTGTGCTGTTTTCTCCTGGATGGAACGCTTAAACCTTTTTTCTCCTCTGCAGCTGCCGTGGAAGTCTCTGGCTAGTGTGGTGCAGTTCTACTACATGTGGAAAACTACAGACCGCTACATTCAGCAGGTGCGTAAACTATCAACACTTCAAAAGCATATTACAGGTTAGAGCTAGAGCTAAAGCCTAAAGCTGATTATAATGTTGAGGTTCTATTGTTTAAAATGTTTGGTGCTACCCTGATCAAAAAGCAGAGTCGTGCAATCATTTAACATGTTTTAAATGACAGAAGGCCTTAGAAGCTTAAAATTTTACCACATGTAACAAAAATGAATATTGTGGTTTTCTATGCCCTGCTCTGTATCAATGGAACTACTCTAATGATGTCAGTACAATATTTCTATACGCATCTCCCAGATTCACAAATTGCCTCAAAATTAAATTATTATTATTATTATTATTATTATTACAGCAGCATTAAAAATATTGATTAAATGTGTGTGTATCTTAAATTTGACTTAAACAGAATGGGCCCAGGTTTGGTCGAGTTCCTGCTGTTACTACTCAGCTGGATATTACTACTTAACTTAATATTGCTGTCACTTTATCATCTGTTTATCATCAGAAACGTCTAAAAGCAGCAGAAGCCGACAGCAAGTTGAAGCAGGTGTACATCCCCACCTAGTGCGTGACCATTAAAATTGCAACACATTGTTCTTCTCAGAAGTATCTCTGATGGTGATGTCTGTTCACAGCACCAAACCTAACCCCAACCAGATTATGGCACCAGGAAGCAAACCAGGAATGAACGGATCTGCTGGATTTCAGAAAGGCCTCAGTTGTGAGAGCTGCCACAGTAAGTTATTTACCTTTTTTATATATATATATATATATATATATATATATATATATATATATATATATATATATATATATATATATATATGTAAAGCTTTTTTTCTCTATGCATTTCTATTTGATTTTTGTATATTATTATGACTGTTTTCACTGACATTTTTATTGCATATCATAAAAGCAGTAAAAAACAGGTCTCTCTGGTCTCACTCACTCACTCTGGTCAGTGAGGCTATTCCCAATATGACATTGCTAATTGTATGATCTGTTCTTTTATTCTTTTTATATTCTTGACTATTGAATATTCAATAATCTAGGATGAAGTTTGTTTTGTGTGCTTTTGTGCTCTGATTCTGTACTATTATTGTTATGAAACGTCTGATCGTAATGAGTTCGGGGGTGGGGGTACTTGCTTATAAGCTTATTGCTTCAGCCCACTCCTTTTGAGCAGAAAGACCTAAGCCTTACCCCCATACAAATAATAATCTATTATTATTATTATTATTATTTTGATTGAATCACAATTTAATATCAGCCCACACATGTATTAAACTTGGGTTTCCTCTCGCAGCGGCTCAGTCTCCTCAGTGGTACGCTTGGGGCCCTCCCAACATGCAGTGCAGGCTTTGTGCCGCGTGTTGGATTTACTGGAAGAAGTACGGAGGCCTGAAGACACCCACACAACTGGAGGGAGCAGCCCGCGGAGGCTCTGTAAGTCTCATCTCTGGGTAATATTAAACTGCATTAGCCCTTGGCCGCCTCATTTAGTGTGTCAATTCCATAAAGGAGTCTGGTCCTCGAGGTCACATGACTCGCCAGGAGGTGCAGGGCATGTCCCCGTTCACTAGAAACGAAGGGAGAGCCAAACTTCTCGCCAAGAACCGTCAGACCTTCATCCTTCAGACGACCAAACTGACGCGTGTGGCTCGACGAGTGTGTGAGGACATCCTACAGCCGCGGAGAGCTGCACGCCGACCGTACGCCTCCATCAACGCCAACGCCGTCAAGGCTGAGTGTACGTCCTGTGTGTTTCCTTACATTTACCTTTCATACTTTGTGGTCTAACCAAGTCTCTCTGTAGGTATGACCAGGCTGCCAAAAGCCACAAAGACCCCGATCAAGACTAAAATCATCCCTCGACCGTCACTGGCAACCATCGTCAAAGACTTGGGTACGACTCCACACCTTTCACTGTGATCTATTCCTCTTGTCTTTACTGACTGTGAGCTCCTCTGTGCAGCCATCTCTGCTCCTCTAAAACTCAAGGCTTCCAGGGGACCACCGACCCCCATTAACAGAAACCAAGCCACACAGCCGCGTGTGGGGCAAGGCCTGCTGGGAAAGAGAGGCTTTGACAGTGTATGTTTTAAATTAGTATAAAAATTATATATATTTATAAACCACTTATGTAATGTAATGAGTAACAAAGCATGCTGTGTGTATATAAGAGGGAGAGAGTAATTATACCCCCTTATGGATCCTTGTATCTTCTCACAGGTGACCGGAGTTCCTTACCCAGCCAATGGAAGGCCATATTCTTCAGGGCTAAGGACAGGTTCTCAATCTGTCATCAAGCGACCGAAAATGAACCAAGGAGAGGCTCCCAACCCTGTGGTGTTTGTGGCCACCAAGGATACCAGGTAGTTTATCGGTTTAATGCACAGCAGTCTCATGTTTGCTGAACACCATTCATCTAACAAGGATCTGCTCCTTTGCCATTGGTCCAGAGCGCTACGGAAACACTTGACACAGTCTGAGATGCGGCGAGCAGCGAGGAAGCCTCACCTCCCAGTCAGGATAAAGTTGCCCCCACCGCCCCGCTCCCTGGCCATGCCCCTGCTACCCTCCAGCACCAGCGAGCCCATTGTCCTGGAGGACTGAAGGACAGTGGACAGCTGGGTCTGGACTTCGTTCCATTTTGTCCCCTTCACTTCTGTTACTCCCCAAAAATTGACTTTGTCCAGACTTTTATTCACACCCTTAATTGTCTGCCTTTTTATAACACCGGATTTTTTTACATGTGTAATTTAAAGCATATATTTTCATCCCAATATGATGGCAAAGCACACAATGTTCTCCCTTGTCTTTGTGTAAATATATGCATCATGTGGGGTCATACCTCCAGTATTCAGAGAGGGGGCAGTGTGCATCTGTCGGAGCTGCAGCTAAGGCCTAGAGCGAGACAGTCCTCAGCTGTTTATGTGGTCTGAGAGTTCATTTGCAGTGACAACTTGTTACCTTTAGTGATTTTAGGCTACAGGGCCTCCTCCATATGACAAACAAAACAATGTGACGTTTAATATATAATCTCCAAACAAACATTTTATAAACAAGTTGGAGCGTTTTCAACTCAAAATTGTGACCGTTTGATGTTGCTTGACCTGCTCATCTGTTCCCATTCTTACAAAGTGGGTAAAGGCCTTGTAGCTTAAAGAAATTATAGATTAGTAGAAGGAAAATCTTGCTTAGTTTAAGACTCGGATATCTGTTCCCGTAGATTTACCCACTGACAAAAAAATTAGGACTGTCTTTGTGCCTGTATGATGTACAAGCCATAACGTGTTCAAACATAAGAAAAGACCACAGAAAAAGCAATGAAAAGTTAGATCAACACGCTGACCAAACCTGAATAAAAAGCAATATGTGGAGGCTACAGAAGAAGATTAAGGAACGTCAGATTAAGTTAAGACTTATTTTATGAGAATCGTTTTAACGTTTTCATTTGGCCTTAATCTTTTCTGTGAGAGACTGTCTAACTTGAATGAAATGATTGTGTCTGAAAGAAAATGTCCCATGTAGTTTAACTTAAATTTTACATATGCTGTTTATAATATAAATAAAAGTGAGCACTAAAATGCTGATTGGCTAATTTATAACTTCACAATTCAATTAGACAGTGGAGTTATAGGAAAGTCTGGCCCCAATGTGGGCTTTGTAATATTTCTAATCAAATGAAATTGAAGTGCTAATTTTGTAGCAAATGTGTAAAAAAAAAAAACAGTGCAAACACTTTTGTACGTTTTGAAGTGTGTCATTCTGCTCCCATGTGCTGGACGTGGTTCTGGCAGGTAACTCTTCAGAGGTGGGGGACATTTTGAACTGAGAACTACAGGCATGGGGCTTTGATTTTTGTACGGAGAGGGGAAACCTACAACTGAAGTTATTTTTTGTTCTGATGTCCATTTCCTTTTAATGTATCTTCTTAAATAAATAAGATTTTCTGTGTAACATTGTGTGCGTGTGTATTATAGAAATACTGCAATTAACATTTTAACTACAATAAACTATTACATTAGAAAACACAGAACGTGGAGAAATAAAGCAGAGGTATTACTTGTATTTTACTATAACTTGTAATGCCAATACTAGATGATATTTTAATCAGTAATTAAGTATGACTGGTATTTCATGGGTCGCATGGCCATTCTTTTTTCATCCTAACTTTCAAAGACTGTTTATATATTTAAGTTAAAGCTGTCGGTCAGTCATTCGCATTCACATGAATATAATCAACAGCACAACTACAGATTGGCCTTTTCTTATCTACTGTTGGCCCAAAGTGACTTAATTGATCTTTCCAGTAAGCATGAGGTTCAATGCTTAAGAAGAAAATCTGGATTTACAAGGGAAAAAAATCCAATGCTCCCGCTTTAATACATTATTTTAAAATCTACTTCTACTTTAAAATCATTACAATTCTGTTGCCATTTTTTCGAGAAAGGGCAAGCACGATTTGCGACTCACGGCAACTTCCGGTGACTCGCGTGACTCAGGCGCTGTGAGCCGCGACTCAGCAGCCAGAAGTCGTGACTCACGGTTAAAAATAACACAATTCTTTGCTTCTCAGGGGTATCTGGGAATGATCAATGAGACAATATGGATCTGGAGGCATTGTTTACAAGTAATCAGTATGTTAGACACTCTACATCAGCTAGTATGTGTTTGTATAGCAGTCCATGTCCGTTAACCACTGACTCAGGCGCTGTGAGCCGCGACTCAGCAGCCAGAAGTCGTGGCTCACGGTTATCAATTTAACTTTTTAGGGGTATCTGTGGATTATCAATGACACATTGTGGATCTGGAGGCATATATTTACAAGTAACCAGTATGTTACACACTCTTCATCATCTGGTATGTGTTTATATAGCTCTCCATGTTCGTTAACCACTGACTCAGGAGCTGTGAGTCGCGGCTCAGGAGCTGTGAGTCGCGGCTCAGGAGCTGTGAGTTGTGGCTCACAGTTAAAATACAGCATATTTTTGCTTTTTAGGGGTATCTGGGAATTTCTAATGAGACTATATGGACCTGGAGGCATAGTTTACACGCCTAGTTCACGACACGCCTCTGTCCTGCAGGTCGCAGAATGACCCTACTACTTCGAACCCGCAGCAACACCTTTTTGATTGACAGTGAACAGGTGTGGGCTTATTCTACACATTAGCACGTAGCTCAACATGTCCTTCCAGTGATGTGCGGCACCACTCTGCTGCTATTCATGACTGAGCTGTATATGTTCCTGTATTGGGAGACAAAGTAACAGCTCATGTGGTTGTGGGGAAACAAATGTTCATGTTATAGTGCAATGTGTGCAAATGTATTAGCTACAGCCAAGTGCAAAACTGAAATGTATCAAACCTAAACCAAATCTTTATTCTTTATAATTGGTCTATTAAAGTGAATTACGTTGTGCATTTTTTTATAAAGTTTGTTTTCCTTCTCTTCTGTGTGTGGCTCATCTTGATGTGTCGTCTCAGTAGTTCTGTAATTCAAGAATAACCGGTTAACTACACTTAATTTTTGCACAGAAAAGAAATGAGAGAAAAGAGGCATTAAGGAGAAAAACATGTCTTGATGGCTGCAGCATGACACCTGTATTTCCACTGCATTTGTATCCTGTATAATGCTCCAGGATCAGATGTTTAAAGGGTATAAGGGAGCTACACTTTTGGAAACCCTAAAACATTTGATTCAGGATGATCACGGAGGCAGTTATGAGGGAAAGTGCCGTGCAGCAGTCATACAGCCGCTGGGCCACCAAAGGCTCAAATAAGCATCTTCAAACATTTCACCACAACAGAAGTTACTTGAATTCTGTATTTTGAACATCTGGGTTCGGTAACATGATCATATAAAATTATGTCATTAGGGTCTTTCTCTTTAATTCTCTATTTACAATAGTAAGTCCACCTCAGCACACTATCCTCCAAAGTTAACAATAATCATTTTTTTTAGAATGAAAATGCCCTGAAATGAAATGCCCTGATGTTTGTGTTTGTTCAAAGACAAAGAAATCTCTACTCTGGGTTCTTGGCTCACTTTGTCATCCACATTATTTTACTATAAGGACAAATTGGTACAAGTGGCTTTTATAATTGTGTTTGTTTGTGTATTGTTTGTATTTTTTCAAATGCCTTTAGCATTATTAATAAATAACAAATAATAATGTCTCAGTGGTTTTTTAGTTATTTATTTCTTATGTGACCAAACCTGTGTTATACACCTTGCCTCATCTTTTGTCCTATGGAGTATACACTCTGCTCTGTATCTGCAAGTTTTGTGTATTCTTTGAAGCCACAGAATTACAACCAAGGAATTTTACACAAGTTTCATGCCCTTTAAAATGATTAAAAGACAGACTCCAAAAAACGAAACAAAATAACTTACCTCAATATTTTGGTGAAATTTAAATTGCAAGCGAGATGTCCAACGTCGTGCAGGATTCAACATGAGATTAGACAGCGCCCCCTGGTGTCAGCAGACGAGTCCTGACTTATGTCTCGTAGGTCACTTGTTAACAATAGAGTAATACAAACATATATCAGCTGGTAAAGTATGTATGAGGCACTGAGGACATGGAAAATGTTCATCCAGATACATTAATAATTCATAAATACTCCTAAAAAGTATTTTTCATTAGAATATGAAATAAGCCCTGCAAATACATGTAATAATCTGTATTTAGGCCTGTATCACTTAATCAACCACTTGCACTATGACTGTAAACCTGACATTTCTTTTATAGTCTGTTTATTTTACTAAGGATGCACCAATACCAATATTAGTATTGTGCCGTTATCACATACTTGTACTCATACTCATTCATGAGGTCCCATGACTGTATATAAGATACCACGATGGGGCGTCTTGCTTCAGTGGGAGCAGGTGGTTGTGGGGGCACGACCCCACGATCATTAGGTCCAAAGACCAAAGCTCTGCCAATTGAGTCACTGTTGCCCCTAATAATTCCCAGATACCCCTAAAAAGCACAGATTTGTGGTATTTTTAACCGTGAGCCATGACTTCTGACTGCTGAGCCGCGACTCACAGCTCCTGAGCCGCGACTCAGGAGCTGTGAGTCAGTGGTGAACAGTTCATAGAGATCTATACAAACAAATACCAGCTGATGAAGAGTGTGTAACATACTGATTACATGTAAACTATGCCTCCAGATCCATATTGTCTCAATAGAAAGTCCCAGAAACCCCTAAAAAGCAAAGATTTGTGGTATTTTTAACTGTGAGCCTCGACTTCTGACTGCTGAGTCGCGACTCACAGCTCCTGAGTCAGTGGTTAACGAACATGGAGAGCTATATAAACACATACCAGATGATCAAGAGTGTGTAACATACTGGTTACTTGTAAATATATGCCTCCAGATCCACAATGTGTCATTGATAATCCACAGATACCCCTAAAAAGTTAAATTGATAACCGTGAGCCACGACTTCTGGCTGCTGAGTCGCGGCTCACAGCGCCTGAGTCAGTGGTTAACGGACATGGACTGCTATACAAACACATACTAGCTGATGTAGAGTGTCTAACATACTGATTACTTGTAAACAATGCCTCCAGATCCATATTGTCTCATTGATCATTCCCAGATACCCCTGAGAAGCAAAGAATTGTGTTATTTTTAACCGTGAGTCACGACTTCTGGCTGCTGAGTCGCGGCTCACAGCGCCTGAGTCACGCGAGTCACCGGAAGTTGCCGTGAGTCGCAAATCGTGCTTGCCCTTTCTGATTTTTTCTGTCTGACATGTGGTCCACCATGCAGATGCAATCCACCTGCTGGGGTTTAGCTAGAAACTGCATACACTAGAACTTTAGTATAAATACTGTTATTGCTGCTATTTTATATGGTATAAAACACATACACACATATATACAATCGCTAAAATGCATTGGATTTTTTTCAAAACGTTTATAATGAGTGTGTGTGTACTGTATGCATGTGTGTGAGTGAGTGAGAGAGCGCGTGTGTGTATGTGCGTGTATGAGAGAGAGAGCATGGAGGGTGGTACTTTTTCTTCAAATAGTGATCCTACAGTACTTCTTAGGGAGGCAAATGATATCTTAAATTGCCTGGCCCCAAACTTTTCCAAAGCAAGTTTAGTTTGTTTTCTTCCTTTCACACGTGCGCGTATGCAGCGCACGTGACTCCTGCGCGCACACCTGAGGCTCGTGAGCTCATCAAGAGACCTCAATAAAACTTGCACGCGCCCTCGTCATTGCGACTCCACCACAGAGCAGCAGAGCCTCCCCGCACCTGCCCTGACGCCCTGACCGCGCCACAGCCACACGACCCGGGTCTGACTGTCCACTGCAGGGCCAGCACTTACGTTTCAGTCCCCTCTCACGACGATCAACATTCATACGGCAACTATGTTTGAGGTACGGGCTGTGTAAAATGGATGTTATTTCTATTCCGAAAAATATGGAACAATTGGCAAAATATCTGCTCTTTTTATGGCAGTATAAGATCTATTCACATTTGTATTTTTCATTTTGGTTTTCTAGTTTTGCTCAGTTAAATTGCATGGTTCAATCTCATGTTTAGAAGTTTGGTCAAGTAAATGGGGCATTGCATCGATTGATGAGATGCAATGCAGAGACAGGGCCGGAGTGGGACAACATTTCAGGCCGGGAGCTTTTCATTCATTCAGGCCAAACAAGGTTCTAAATTTGGGTTTTTGTCATTGTATTTTGATGTTCTTTTAATAGTTTTAAGATTGACTGTCAAAACTTTTGTTTTCTTTATATTTTTTTATATTGGCTGTTTATATAATCTCGGACGTTTAAGGATTGTTGTACGTTGCTTAGCAACGTAACGTTTATGGAGTTTAGTGAGAATAAAGACACACACACACACACAATGAACTAAGTGTTCATTAGTGTATAACTATAACAAGCTAATCAATTATTGTTAAAAAAGTAGTAAGGTAAAATCACATCGTTACAGCTCATATAAAAGGAAAAATAAAAACGTGTATGAACCATCAGTTGGAGAGACCACTCATTTGAACCGGGGAAGCTACACTGGGTGCACTGCTAGGCTGGCCTGGCTGTGTAGCCGACGTGTGACGTCACATTTGTTTAATTTTGCTCTGGCCCAATGACAGTAAAGCTTTGGCCAGTGTTGTGCCAGTTCACAGCTTTTCTGAACTAGTTCAAGTTCAGTTCATACATGCTCAAAGTGAACAGTTCACGTTCGAAGTTCTCAATTTTAATTCTGAACTAGTTCAAAGTTCAGTTCATTTTACTTTTTGCGAGATATTCAAATAAATATTTTTTTTCACTACGAGCTATATATATATATATATATATATTATATCCTGTACACTGCACAGGATGTTTTGACTCCAATGCAGACAAGATTTACATGGGTTTCAATGGGAACTGAGTTGTCCCATCTCTGCTCATAAGTACAAACTGTAATGCGCTGCAGAACGTGTGTCTATACTTTATGTCAAATGTAAACGGCCCTGTGTCACTGACTTACCCCTGTGTTTTCATCACGGCACATGTGAGTCCAACAACCAATGAATAGCACTAGCATATAGCGCCGCACCGCAAGTACACTGAGTCGGGGTGCGTTCACAGACGGTGGAAACCGTAGGAATTTTTAGTTTTCGGCGGAAACAGTGCGGAGAATACAGGAGGGAGGAACTTTCTCTCGTTGCGTTTCAAAAGAGAAAACAGATTTCACTCAGTTTTAAATGGAAAACAAATTGTCTGCCGTTCATGACACATAATATGAACTAATTCACGCTCAAGTTCTTTATTAAAAAATGTGTTGCGTTCAGTTCAACGTTCACGAAAAAATGAGCGTGTTCAATGAACGCGTTCTTTTGAACTCGTTCACGCACAACACTTGGCCTGGGCCTTGCTCATTGGACCAGGCCACCAGGCAGGGTAGGAGTTTGCAAAGACCGTGAGGATGAAATTAAAATTAAAAAAAAAAAAAAAAGAAAAAAAAAAAAAAAACCGTGATGATAGGGCCACTTTGACACGCAGGCCACCGGGAGATCTCCCGATGCTCCCGATGGCCAGTCCGGGCCAGTGCAGAGATGTCATTAGTTGA
The DNA here is from genome assembly GCA_964034765.1 of Knipowitschia caucasica. NCBI lineage: Eukaryota > Metazoa > Chordata > Actinopteri > Gobiiformes > Gobiidae > Knipowitschia > Knipowitschia caucasica. Next base: position 22,418,525 of record OZ035841.1, read on the forward strand.
TTGTCTGTAAAAGGGCTGTATAAAGAAACCTTACTTAAACTTTTTCAAAACATTGTCATTTTCAGACCAGCAGCGACGACTTGTTCCTGCCTACGTACCATGAAGATGTGGCGAACAAGCTGCTGTCCATTGAGGAAACTGGGGGAGATTGTGGTCTGTCCCTCGCCAAAGCCCTGCTGCCTTTGGTGGAGTCCTCCCCCCCTCTCCTCCCTTTCGTCTGCTCCACTCGCTACAAGACTGAGCTGTGCACCAGCTACTCTGCCTCGTCCAGCTGCAAGTACGCTGAGCGCTGTCAGTTTGCCCATGGCCTGCATGAGCTCCATGTACCCTCTCGACACCCCAGATACAAGACTGAGCTGTGCCGAAGCTACCACACCACTGGCTATTGCTACTATGGCAGCCGCTGTCTGTTTGTGCACAAACCTGAGGAGCAGAGGCCGTGCCAGCGCCGCAAGAAGTACGTCCCCTGCCGTACGTTCAGAGCGTTTGGTGTCTGTCCCTTTGGCACCCACTGTAACTTCATGCATATTGAGGGAGAGCTCGGCGGTAGTCTTGCTGACTCTCATTGCATGGAGAAGGCTCTTGAGAGTCCTCGTCCAGTTAGTCCCCAAGTGCCGCCCCACTCCAAGGACTGGAAGCCCAGAGGAGCACTCTGCCGCACTTTCAGCTCTTTTGGCTTCTGTCTGTATGGCACTCGCTGTCGCTTCCAGCATGGCCTTCCCAACAAGATCTCTCGTGCAGAGCCCAGTCCTGGCCCTTTTGGCCTTGGGTTATCCCAGGGCAGCAGTGGGCTGCCCTCTCCCTGGTTCTCACAATCTTCAAGCTCTTCAACCTCCTCTTCACCACCCTCCACTTCCCCTCTCACAACCCCAAGTCCAGATGCCACTGCGAACAACGCCTTCACCTTCTCCAGCCAGCACCTGAGTGAGCTGCTGCTTCCCCTCGCCCTGCACCTGCAGAAACTGGAAAGCACAAAGGCCCAGGAGATCTGGGACAACCGGGCGCTCTAACCTCCCTCAGACTGTAGCATTCTTAGCATTTTAAACATTTTTAATAATTCCTCAGATGTGTATTTTTGTTTTTATAAACTTGAAAGGGTTCTTTCAGGACAAGATGGACTTGCAACTGCTCAGATGTAGACCACTGGTCTTTGTCAATGTAAAAATCTTAACTATTGTACATAATGATTTTGAGTAATTAATGCTTGTGCTTAGTATTATGAATAAACCCTTTTAACATCACAAATCTTGTCTTACTCTTTTGGCCTGGCTTTCATGCTTAGGTTTTTATTTTCTACAATGGCAACATTCTTAGTTATAGTCACTTGACAGAACATGGGCTGCTGAAATCTCTCCTGGTAACTGTCAAGTCATTCCAGACTTAATTTATCTTTCTGGGGAATACACATGAACCTGAAACACTAAATACTTTATGTACCCAAGGTCTGTAAATGACTTATGCATGATGGTCAGTAACTCAGACTTGAAACTTAAATCCAAATTCGCTTCAATTTTAACTTTACTCTTCTCGATCATAACTAAAATTTTAGGTATTGAATGTAAACTGTTCTTGCTGACAATCTACCATAGCATGAGTTTTATTTTATTTTTTTTTGTCCCGGAAATCAAGATGACGTCATAATTGTGTGCCAGACTTCCAACAATAACAAGCAGTTCATTGAAGGTTGTGTAAGTACAACTGGTATTCCCCTCGCATGTAATGTTTTAACTCTGCACGAGGCCAATGGTTGGGATTTGACAAACTATAAGACGCAGATCTTTGCAAATCAGTTTCTTTATCTGGCCGCGTTGTATATTTCTAATGTCTCTTGCTTGTTGCAGCTGTCGCCTTGATCATGGCGGAGCGAGAGGAGCGGCGTTTCGCGGAGATCTCCCGGGACTCTGTCAAACTCATGGCCGAGAGCGCGGGTGTGGAGCTCGGGGACGACCTGGCGGCTCTTCTGGCGGAGGATGTGTGTTACCGACTCCGGGAAGCGACGCAGGTCTGTCCGCTTCAAACAATCCGACTCTGAAAAAAATGGCTCCTTTTGCAGTAATCCTCAAATACATCAAAAAGCTGTCCACAAGAGTCACATCTCACATTCATATAAGTGTATTTGTATAGCTCTGTACAGATCCACAAGGCAACTCATTCTTTCTATGGCTTGTCAAGGCTCTTGTGCGTCCTGTGTCAACATTTCAGACCTGTAAATGCTTTTTATTGTATACAAGTTGAATATTTTATGTGTACATAAGACAATCCTTTGAGTTTGCACGTTTAATTTGTTCCAAAATAATGATACATAAAACTACAATTCTAATTATTGTTTCTGTTTTGTGTCATAATAAGAAACTGTCATACATTGTAAAATATCAGTAAAACATGCTTGAAAATGTGTGTTTCACTAAAAGGCTGTTTTCTCCATATCTTGGTCAGGAAACAGCTTTTTGTGTGAAACTTACCCATCTTGTACTCTCAATTGCTAAAAAACTATGAAAGCCAAGAGGCAGAGCTTTCATTTGGTATGTTTCATACTTGTGTCAACCAAGGGCTCACATTGATATGAGGTTTGGAAAAACCTCATATCAAAAATATCAAAAATCTCTGGCAGTATGAGGGATGCTGCTTTATATATGGCTGTCAGTGAATGAGTTAACGAAACAAGATGGAAGCAAACACAAAGCATTAGAATCGTAGAGAGATATACAATCCTTCAATTGTATACACAGCTAAACAGGCCACTATAGTAGTCCAACCTACTGGACCTACTCTACGTACTCTAGACACTATATATTTGATTCTGGTCATCTTTTTCTAATGGTAAAAATATGTTATTGATTTGATGTAGCCATTAAAATTGAAGTCCGATTCCATTATTACTTACATTTCTGAAGTGTGTGTGTATTATTAAACATATACCTACGTCCACCATTTTCACTTCTTTTCTCAAAACATTCTGTTGAAAAATGACAGATACTTCGACGGGATCTTAAGCTGAAATGTACCTTTTTTTCAGTTCCCAGTTTTTCAGTTTTTCCTGATAGAATGGAGACAGAACAAACATTTTATATGACACTTTGCATCACAACAAAGACGCCGACCCACAAGTGTTAGTTAGTCCAAACAACACAGACATGACTTAAGTCGCCGTGACATTAAACTTTAAAGGCCTGATCACTTGAATATTATGTCTAGTATTTGTCCCAAGTGCATTTTGTGGTGGCCAGATTTCACATTTCCATTTGCAAAACTGTAATCAGTATTTAGTTTTTCTGTGTTTTGTGACTTCACAGAGTAGCTCCCAGTTCATGAGACATGCCAAAAGGAGGAAGCTGACAGTGGAAGACTTCAACAGAGCTCTGAGATGGAGTAATGTGGAGGTCTGTATGTGAACTAGAATTTTACTGCTTAAAGCTGGGGTACCTTTTTCCATCAATAACTCCCATAGTGTTTGTTCAACAGAAAGTAAGTAAGAAATCTTTATTGATCCGGGGCATTTCACAAATCAAAGCGCATTGATGTACCAGTAATTCCATTCATTTCACACGCAGTGACGACAGAAGCGAGACGCAGAACGAAAGTAAAACGTTGTGAACAAATCCGACCACAAATCTCTTATGTTTTCTCTTTGACTGATTGGGATGAGAACTGATTGGCTGAAACAGTGTGGTCCTGTCTTTTTCACTTTTCTGTCTGAAAAGATGTGCCCGAGCTCAAAAATACTTGTGTGTTAAAACTAGTTCAGATTCAGATGACTTATTTATCCCACCATTTGATGAGCATAGGCCATAACAAAACAATAACATAAGCGATATGAAGTAGAACCCATACAAAAACAATACAATGTCACCAACAAGCTGCGAAAAGTTGTATATAGGACCAAACAATTGTGGCACCAGGAACTAGGTTACTTTTTTTAAAAGATAGTTCTATTGTTTATGGTTTGAAAATCAGGTACCCCAGCTTTAAACATGTGAAGATGCATCTGACATGGTTTTTTGTGCTTACTTATCTCCCCATAGGCCATTTGTGGATACGGGGCTCAGGATGCGATGCCTTTTCGTGCACTTAAAGAAGGAGAACTTTTCTTCACAGAGGACAAAGAAATCAACCTGGTGGAGTTGGCCTTAGCTACAAACATCCCCAAAGGCTGCGCAGAGACGATGGTGCGAGGTAAGAGCTTTGGCTGTGATGGAACAAGCCGAAATATATGATACAGTGGAGATACAGTGGTCCCTCGCTATCACGCGGTTCACCTTTCGCAGCCTTTTAATTTTGTGGTGTTTTTACAGCGTGCTTCTCATGTGCCCCGTGTACACTCCAACATATCATCAAATACAACATCATATAACCGCTAGTATAACATGACCTTTATTTCAATTCAGAAGAAAACTTTTTGGTCTTATGTGCACCATGGTGATTAGTTCAGAGGGCTCTCTCTGGTCTCTCTCTCAATTCTCTTTCTGGTCTCTCTCAATTCTCTCACTGGTCTCTCTCACTGGTCTCTCTCTTGTCTCTCTCTATGGTCTCTATGGTCTCTCTCTCTTGTCTCTGTCTATGGTCTCTCTCTCTTGTCTCTCTCTATGGTCTCTATGGTCTCTCTCGCTGGTCTCTCAATTCTCTTTCTGGTCTCTCTCTCTGGTCTCTCTCTGGTCTCTCTCTCTGGTCTCTCTCGCCTGAGTCCTGCTCCTCAGTGCAGTGTCCTCTGCAGCTGTATTATTGACAGCTGCAGCAGCGCTCAGACCTACGCCCAACGGGTTTAATGTCTCTAAAATATACAGCTGCCTCTTCACGGATTTTGCTTATTGCCTGTAATTTTTAGAACATAACTCTTGAGATAAACAAAGGACCTGATTTTAAATATTTATTATATTAAACATAATTTTTGTTGTTTTAGTGAATGTCTCGTATCTGGATGGAAAAGGAAACCTGGAGCCCCAAGGAACTGGTAAGAGCTTACATAAACTTCCATGTAATGATAAAACACTCTTCCTGACTTATTGCCCTCTCAGTCCCCGCAGCAGTGCAGTCTCTGTCAGAGGACTTGTTGAAGTACTATCAGCAGATCACGAGGGCCATTCTGGGCGAGGACCTGCATCTGATGAAGGTGGCACTTTAGTTCATACAAGCACATTTTTATGAGTATTCCTACTTTACTCATTTGTGATTATTCAGGTAGCACTTCTGGATCTTCAGTCTAACTCTAAGATCGCTGCTCTTCTGCCGTACTTTGTTTACGTCATCAGTGGGGTATGTCTGACTTTTACCTTTGTCTAAAATGTTTGAAATGTGTCGTATGATAATCAGAAAAATCTACTTTTTTTGAGTTTTTAGCCATGTTGCGATATTGTTCCCTCATCAGTCACAGACCTAAAGTTGTTTTTAGATCCATCCAGTCATTGTACAACTATTTGGCTATGTTATGCTAGTCAAATTTGAACGTTTGCTAAGTGGTGCCAATTTCCTTATATGGGCATTTTTTCAGACAGGGTTATCGTCCCCCAATACAGAGTTCCCCTTGCAAATATATTCGTTATAAATTGGTTTTGTCAATTTCTCAGATACGATGTTTACAATTACATGGCTGAATTTGTAACTGTGTGTTAGAAAATTAGTTATTTTGGATTCTAAAACATTAAATGACAAAAAAACCATTGTCTCTTTATCATTTTAATGTCCAAAAATAATTAACTTTTGTGCTGCAGGGTTTTCCAATTGCACTTTCTTGTTTCATTTACAATTTGCTCTTTATCAAATATAAAAAGAGATCATACTTTTACTATTACTTGACATTTTATATTTTTGTACGTGTCATTCCTCTAGGTAAAGTCGGTGAGCCACGACTTGGAGCAGCTCAACAGGCTCTTGCACATGGTCAAGAGCTTGGTCCAGAACCCGTACCTTTACCTGGGCTCGTATGTGCGCAGCCTGGTGTCCAGTGTCATGTACTGCATCCTGGAGCCGCTGGCCGCCTCCATCAACCCCCTCAACGACCACTGGACGCTCAGGGACTACGCAGCGCTGCTCCTCAGCCACATCTTCTGGTGAGTGGGAGGAGAAACTATGATCTTAGGCGTGGGGATTGGCGAAAATATGAAGATTGGGTAGTATTGCTATATTTGGGCCACAATTCAATATTATTGCGATTCTTAACATATTGCAATTCATGTCTCTCGTGTTATTCAAAGGCATGACCAAAATTTGACCGTGAGGTATAAGACTGTTTTACTCAAACATCATATTTATTAAGGTCCACACAGTAACTGAAGCAAAAACTTTGGATAGAAAACTGAGGGTAGAACATTTTAATTATTCAAATCAACTAAAGTCACAACAAGCAGACTTCATAGAGTAACATAAACCTCAGATGTAAATTACCTGCATAAACTCAGAGAAAACCCTAAAATTAAACAGATAATTAAATATTGCAATACTTTACTGTATCGATTTAAATTATGTACGCAAAATATCACAATACTGAACAGAATATATTTTCCTTGCCACCACTATTGAATCTGTCATACCTGCCTTTACTTATCTGGACTCTTGAATGTTCCAGGACTCACGGAGATCTGGTCAGTGGTTTATATCACCAGATCCTGCTGTCGCTTCAGAAGGTCCTGTCTGATCCTGTGCGGCCGCTCTGCTCTCACTACGGGGCAGTGGTGGGTCTTCACGCTCTCGGCTGGAAAGTACGTTTGTTTTGTGTGGCGTGGTCCCCTGTGTTTGTCTCAAAACTCTTTGTGAGTAACTGATTTGACCTCGTGACAGGCTGTGGAGAGAGTCCTGTTCCCACACCTCCCTGCGTACTGGGCCAACCTCCAGGCTGTTCTGGACGACTACTCCGTTTCAAATGCCCAAGTTAAGGCAGACGGGCATAAAGTCTATGGCGCCATCTTGGTCAGTATAGTGTTTTGTGGGTATAGGCAAGGCAAGTTTATTTGTATTGCACAGTTCATACACTAGGCAACTCAAAGTGCAAGAAACAAGACAAAACATCCCCTCAGTTGAATGCACTGCTAAACCTGGATGTGAACATTATCAGATAAGCAGCCTGATTTTCCACATGCACTAAAACATAACAAAACAAATAGTTATACATGTATATACATGTTAGGCCTTGGTAAGAGCTTGCATGTGTACTATCTGCTGTGTCTGGTGCACACTGGGGAAGTCTTGCACAGTTATTCCAATGTGGTTTCACTTCAAATAGCAAAAAACTGAATCTGTATTATGTTCATAAGTTATGGTCCAGCCCCATCAATCAGTGTTGTGTGTCCTCCAGGTGGCAGTAGAGCGCCTCTTGAAGATGAAGGCCCTCTCTCTGACTCAGCCTGCAGAAGGAGGCTCCAGTGGGCTGCCAGGGTCCACGACAAGAGGCCTGGGCTACAGAATGAGCTCCCCTGGTCTAAGCCCCCCTCCAGAGCCCCTGTCTGAGGCGGCTCTGGGCATCGCCAGTCACCTCCAGGCCGGGGGCGCAGGCTGCCCCTGGGAGGAGTGGGCCCCGGTGCCACTGCCCGACATGTACTCGGAGCTCTACTCCTTCTTTGGGGACAGTCTGGCCGTCCGCTTCAGTACAGGCCCAGGGTTCGGGAGCTACCCCCCCTGTGCCCTATCCCAGGCAGGCGATGCCAAGAAAGAAGCGCCCGGGCCGACATCCAACACGGACACCACGAGGAAGATGCCCCAACTGACGGCCAACCTCAACATCAGCCCCAGGCAGGATGGCAGCCCCCACACAGACCCCCTTCCTCCGAGTCTGGCGGCCACAGGATCAGGAAGGTGAGCAAAAAGGCTTTCGGTGTGCTTTGTGAAATCCGTTTTACTTAAAGGTATATAAGGATTTTCTACTTTCGGGGTGGATCATCAAGACTATTGGTCCTCCCAATTGTCAATCATTCTGGTGATACGTGCTCGTGCAAAAAGTGGAGAGGGTGGTTCTTTCCTAAAATTTGGGAAAATCCTCATATATTCTTAAATTACAAACTCAATTCCAATACAAAGAGAGGGACTCCATACTATGATGATTTTATACCACAGCAATAACATAAAAAACAATAAGCTGCATTTTTGTAACAATACATAATAACAATATATTATTTAGTACTTCCTCTAAAATGCCCAGAGAATCTCTCAATTTGTCCTGTTTGTGACTTTTTTTCCATAAATATATAATTTCTGTAATGAGGATCTAGTTTCAATACTAGTTTTATTAATTATTTTATTTTGATTGCTTCTGTCGTTACGTGTGTTAAAGTGTTAAAGTTTACTCACTCACTTTTGTTTCCAGATGTGTATGTTTTCCCCTGACTCAACACATAATCATAATCTCTGAGCACAAACCCCTAACCCTCCGCTTTGTCCACTCCTCTCAGGTCGGTGGCGCGCTCCTCGTCCGTGCCGCGCTCGCGCTCCTCTTCGTCTCGCTCCGGTCCGCGCTCGGCCGCTCCGTCCCGGGACATCTTCCCCAAGGCCCGTTTCACCTCCTCCCAGAACACGCCTCCAGCCTTCTCCTTCCTGATCGGCGGACGTCAGATGGGCCGCCACAGCCAAGGCCGCCGCCCCTTCCAGACCACGTTCGCCCCAAACCCGCCGCTGTCCGCCATCCCACCGCGAGCGTACGCACACAAACTGTCCGTGATCGGCAGAGTGGGGAAACCCGTGCGGCGCTGGGCTCATTCGCACTACTCCCTCCAGCTTCCTATGTAGTCACCTCTACAACAGAGACACAAATGGACCTTTTTGTATAATCATTGTAAATATGTATCTTTTTCTCCATATTTTGAAAGTGGACTATGGTTGGATTAAACTCTTATTTTCAAACGTGTGTATAATGTTTATTTCTAATCAAAAATCTACCTTTATAACACATAGTACACTGTAAAAAAAATTATAAAATTTGACATAATTGCTTGAATTGAGTGGTTTTTAATCTTTGAGCACATTCTGACTGTCTTAAAACAAGATTTGCCAATGGGACAAAGCCATTTAGTCGTATTTCAAGAACTGTTGCTTTATTTTCTCATTCTTGTATTTATGAAACAAGATCATTATGCTTTGTCTCATTGGCAAATCCTGTTTTGAAGCAGTCAGAATGTGTTCAAATTAAGATAAATGTGTACCAAATTTGAGAACTTTTTGGCTTATTTTTTATCGCTTTTTACAGTGTAGTCTTTGAAACAAAAGTTCAGAGTCATCCAGCCAACTTCAGCGCCACCACATTAGAACCTCTAGAATATTGCTGTTTACTTCATTAGTATATAAATTTGTGTTTTGATTGTGTCACAAAATTGCATATTTGGTGCTAAAGTAGCTGCGGTGAGATAGTTATCGCTATTTGCAGGTCTGTCTAACGTGAATCATCATGGAAATAGACAAAAAAAATGTAAAGCCCAGAATCCAGTCAAAACTGTTACTGCTAACCCTCCTACTAAAAGTATGGACGCATCTGATCTAAGTCATGAGTTTGATGCTGGGATCTCTTTCCTAGTGATCTGAAACTAGGATATATTCAACTCATGGGCAAGACTTCACACAGTAATAATGGAGCACACATAATAGTACATAAACACATAAATAACCATCTCCGCCTTAGGTTTTCTTCACTCGCTCACATCTAACATGCCCTGTGGCCCCAGGGATCATGATTTGCACTTAGTAAATCTTTTAAATGCATCTTGTCTCATCTTGTAGTCTCTCTCCAAAGTCTCTGTTGTGCAATACAATGATTTTTGCTTTAGAGTGATAGAAACTACTATATCATAATCTATTTTGTCTTCCCACAAAATTTCACTTACTGTAAAAATATTCAATCTCTGACATCAAGAAAAAAGGTTATTTTATGGATCTCAGTTTGGCCAACTTAAAAATGAGGAGCAGAGCCTTGGGACTACAGTTGTTAGCTGTATACTATAACTAATACACCAAGTGATTAAGAATAAGTCAAAAATAGCTCAAATTTACTTATTTTGAGAAAATAGCTCAAATTTACTTATTTTGAGAACATTCTGACTGCCTTAAAACAAGATTTGCCAATCGGACAAAGCTACATTTTCTTGTTTTAAAAAGATAAGAAATTGTCTCTGTTGGAATGAGAAAATAAAACCACAGTTCTCAAAATCAGACCAAACGGCTTTGTCCCATTGGAGAATCTTGTTTTAATGCTTTTCAGAATGTACTCGAGTTAAGATACAGTTAGTACACTTGTTCTAAGCAATATTAATACCTCATATTTTCTCTCTATTTGCAGTGTGACAAATTAATGATAACAATAATACATGTTATTTAAAAGCGCCTTTCAAAACACCCAAGGACACTGTACAAACATGCTTAAAAACAGGGTGCAATTATAAAACATTAGCATTATTAAAAAACAAAACAACAGAACTGGACATAGGTGTTGGAGCGACTGTGGGGAAAGAAAGTCTGAAAACGTGAGTTTTGAGTCTGGATTTAATTTTTATAGTATTGTTGATTAATGTGCACTGTCCTATATTCAAAACCAACAAATGAGTTCAATGAAAAAAAATAGTTGTAAACTGTGAAACTCAAACAGATATCTCTCTCGGTTCAGGCCTCAGGATCTGTAACCTGCTCTTAAATATTTCACGCTGCAGCTGGAGTGTCTGGTTTCTCTCTGCAGACTTCCCGAACACAATGGCCCGATGGCGTGGCTGCTCTCGGGGCTGGCACGCCGCGGCCTTCCCCAGCCTGATTCTCCTCTACGTCCTGTTCCTGGTGCTGGGGGCCGTGGTCTTCAGGGCTCTGGAGATGCCCGTGGAGAGGGAGCTGCAGGCGGAGGTGGCCGATCTGTGGAGGACCTTTCTCCAGGAGCACCCGTGTGTCCAGAAGTCCAAACTGGAGCATCTACTGGGGAGAGCCCTGACCGCGCATCACACCAACGTGGCCGTGCTCCAGGCTGAGGAAGACGAGCGCCACTACGACTTCACCTCATCGCTGTACTTTGTCATCGTCACCCTCACAACTATGGGTAAGACTTGGTTTTATCCTGTCCTATATCTTGTCTTACTATGGACTTAAAAAAAAAAGTGTTAGTATCTTAACCCTTAATCTTCACTCCTTGAAGAAAGCAATGTCCTTTTTTGTATTATGTTTTAGTGTCATATTTTTATTTACCCTTTATTTAACCAGGAAAGTCCCAGTGAGATTAAGGACTTCTTTATCAAGGGAGTCCTGCCCTGGAGGCGGCAAAAGTTACACCCAGTCACTAAAAATGAAAGATTTTTTTTTTATAGTTACATGTCAATTAATATGTCTCTTGAGTTTAAAGCACTCAATGAAATAAATTCAGTTAATCTGCAGTTCAACAATAATAAAAAACAATAATCTCCAGTCTTTTCACAACACAATCCATGTTTTTCCCACTTCTGTGTTTATGAAATGTGATGTATAAATAAATAAATAGTTTGCCTATCATAGACAAACTATGATAGGCACATTTAGATATTTATGTACACGTGTAAATACCAATAATCTATGTAGTTATAATAATGCATTGGGTAATATACTGCTTTTTTGGACACTCAGTTATGGGAGACAGGTCCCAACATGAAGCATCGCTGAGGTCTGCCAGGCCCTGTCCCTGACCATGGAAAAAACAATTCATTTAGGACCAGTTTATGGATTTTGGGAATATGAGACGACAATATGTTTGTAATGTTCAAACAACACACCAGAGTCATTTATTCAGTTCCATTCAACAAGATAAGATAAGATAAGATAGACTTTATTGATCTCACACAGGATAAATGTACATGTCTGGCATGAATACCCAGATGTGACCCATGATTTGTGCAAAGAAAGAGGTGTGCAAACATGTTAAATGCAGGATATATTATGTAGAAATTAAATTGGCAATTAAAGATGTGTAAAAGTGTTTTTATATAGCCCCAAATCATCAATATACATTAATAATAGACATTTTTTTACGTCCATACATTTAACCCGCCCCTAAATGCATCTTTTCGTTTGAATCCAATGTATTTTCTCCCTCTGAATAATCCAATCCGACTGCTTCATGACCCTGGACACCGCAGGTTCTGACGTCTACTACCCTCAGTCCGACGAGTCCAAGTTCTTCTGCATTCTGTACTGCATCATCGGCATCCCCCTGACCCTGTTCCTCTTGGGGCTCCTGTCCGAGGCCCTGCTCCTCCCTGTGGTCACCTACGCCCCTGTCCGCCACCTCCACACCCTCTGGGGCCTGTCTGTGTCCCGGGCCGCCCTGCTCCACGCCTCCTTGCTGTCGGTGCTGGTGCTGGGGCTGCTCTTCCTCCTGCCCGCCCTCCTCATCGCCGCCGTGGAGCCGGACTGGAGTTTCCTGGACGCTCTCTTCTTCTGCTTCGTGGTCCTGAGCACCGTGGGACAAGGCGGCTGCGCACTGGGAAAGAACTGGAGCCTGAAAGCGAGGGAGGCTCTGGAGCTACTCACCACATGTAAGTCTGCGAAACGGGCTCTTCGTACAAAAACTCAAATCTTATCCTGAGTTTAGGTCACCGTCTCAATTCTTTTGGGTGATTTGTTCTGGGTTTCTTTGGTGAGAGCACAAGCTGATGGTCCAGTTTCTTGCAGGCACAATTTTTATAGCCTATTTCGAGGGTATATGGCCGTATTTGCATTCGTAAGCCAGATCCCGTCAGACCTTTGGAACTGTGCAGGGCAGGGCCTGGTTAGTACGGTGATGGGAGACCTCTGAGAACACCAGGAGCCACAGTGGAGCGGCTGCGGCTGTAAAGTGCTAAAGTGTCGTTGCACAAAAATGAACAGGATTGTCTCAACCTCTAATCTTTCTAGTCGTCCCTATTTACTATAGGATTATCCATCATCTATGTTAAGTGGGAGATGTTATTTATTTGTTGAAACGGCTCCATTGGTGCAGAATGACCTCTGTCTTCTCCACAGCTTACCTGCTGCTCGGCCTCATAGTGATCGTGACTCTGAAGAAGACAGTAATGGACGTGCCGCAGGTGCAGACCCTGCTGCGGCTGCTCTCTGGGGGTCAGAGGTCAGAGCAGGACGGTCTCAGTCTCCATGAACTGAGTCTGGATGGACTCGGTCTCCATGAGCTGAGTCTGGAGGCTCCAGAGGACGAGCTGCAGTACAGTTCATCCATCTGCACCATCTCCTACAGCGTGTGACTCTGCTCCACTCTGCTCCACCCTGCTCCACTCTGCTCCACTCTGCTCCACTCTTATCCACTCTGCTCCACTCTGCTTCACTCTGATCCACTCTGCTTCACTCTGCTCCACTCTGATTCATTCTGCTTCACTCTGCTCCACTCTGCTTCATTCTGCTTCACTCTGCTTCATTCTGCTCCACTCTGCTCCACTCTGCTCCACTCTGCTTCACTCTGCTTCACTCTGCTTTATTCTGCTCCACTCTGCTTCACTCTGCTCCACTCTGCTCCACTCTGCTCCACTCTTATCCACTCTGCTCCACTCTGCTCCACCCTGCTCCACTCTGCTCCACTCTGCTCCACTCTTATCCACTCTGCTCCACTCTGCTCCACTCTGCTCCACTCTGCTCCACTCTGCTCCACCCTGCTCCACTCTGCTCCACTCTGCTCCACTCTGCTCCACTCTGCTCCACTCTGCTTCACTCTGATCCACTCTGCTCCACTCTGCTCCACTCTGCTCCACTCTGCTCCACTCTGCTTCACTCTGATCCACTCTGCTTCACTCTGCTCCACTCTGATTCATTCTGCTTCACTCTGCTCCACCCTGCTTCATTCTGCTTCACTCTGCTTCATTCTGCTTCACTCTGCTCCACTCTGCTTCATTCTGCTTCACTCTGCTTCATTCTGCTCCACTCTGCTTCACTCTGCTCCACTCTGATTCATTCTGCTTCACTCTGCTCCACTCTTATCCACTCTGCTCCACTCTGCTCCACTCTGCTCCACTCTTATCCACTCTGCTCCACTCTGCTTCACTCTGATCCACTCTGCTTCACTCTGCTCCACTCTGATTCATTCTGCTTCACTCTGCTCCACTCTGCTTCATTCTGCTTCACTCTGCTTCATTCTGCTCCACTCTGCTCCACTCTGCTTCACTCTGCTTCACTCTGCTTTATTCTGCTCCACTCTGCTTCACTCTGCTCCACTCTGCTTCACTCTGATCCACTCTGCTTCATTCTGCTTCACTCTGCTTCACTCTGCTCCACTCTGCTTCACTCTGCTCCACTCTGCTTCACTCTGCTCCACTCTGCTCCACTCTGCTCCACTCTGCTCCACTCTGCTCCACTCTGCTTTATTCTGCTCCACTCTGCTCCACTATGCTTCACTCTGCTCCACTCTGCTTCACTCTGCTCCACTCTGCTTCACTCTGCTTCACTCTGCTTCACTCTGCTTCACTCTGCTTCACTCTGCTCCACTCTGCGCCACTCCACACAAAGCCTCAGTATAGTGCTGTTATATTATGTTTGTGTAAATAAATCAAATAAAGTACATTTCTTACATCTTTGTTATCATGGTTTGTCCTCTAATCGCAAACATCTGTTAAAATCATGCCCAATTGTATAAGATAAGAGATAAGATTGTAGTTTATTTGTATGTAATATACTGTACAGTAGATGTATATAACTGCTTCTGTGTTACTCGAGTATCCTTCTGACTAAAGTTGTTTCTGTAAAAAAGTGTAATGATTTAAATATAGTAGAAATAGACATCAGTCACACATAATTTACAAAAACAGAATCAAAATAATGTATCAAAACTAGGGCTGTCAAACGATTAATCTTTTTAATCGAGTTAATTACAGCTTAAAAATTATCCATCCATCCATCCATTTTCTACCCTTTAATCCATTTCTGGGTCAGGGGGGTGGCAGTCAGAGATGCCACCCAAGTCTCATAGCACCAGCCCCTCACTGACCCTTGTCGTGGCAGTTTCTATCCATAGTAAGGAAAAAGCTGGAAAGGTATTTGTCTTAAATCAAAGATGTAAACACATTTATTTTACACATATATATGCGGAGAGCCGACATACAGTCTTGCATCGTGAGCTCTGCCGGGGCACAGCTACTGTACCAATACATATACTCAGGAGGCGCACAGCAGGGCCCCAAAACCGTGACGTCACATGGGCTGAGATTATCATGCAAACATCACCTTTTGTTTTAGCGCAAGACACAGGAAGGCCTTTGTCTTAGGTGTGAAAGGAGCAGCCAGCAGAGGCCTTTGCAAACTCAGCATGGCGTCAGACGGCCGTCTCTGCATTGATTAAAGGCCCAGTCGTCCGTGTATTTGCTGCGACTGGTTCTAATTTAATTACTCTAAAAACTGTCATTACACTCCCCTCTTTTGATAATTCAAAACCATTTTTGCATTAATCAGTTAAATACCAGAGGCATCGTAATCACATCACCTTCAAGCTTGAAACACTTAAATTATTGCTGTCCAAAGTGGACAAGAAAAGAAACATGTTTGTCAGTAAAAGAAAGAGCACATTATAATAACACAATGGATCCGGACAGCGATAAGAGTGCGGACAGTGTGTCCAACATAATATGCCACGGGCCCATGCCGGTATTAGCCTGCTACGCGGGGGTTCTGTAGTCTTTTCCGCGGAAATGCTTCACGAGCGTTCAGGGGTACCGCTCCCTCTGAGCGTGTGTGAAGCGTTAGTGGTCATGGCGATGTTCGGTCTTGGAGCGGCAAGACCCTAATCGCGTTGGGGCTTTGGCCTCGGCACTTCGGGGTGTGACCTTGGGGTCCGGGGGCAAGGGAGATGGGACGTCGTGTTGTTCCTGGGGATGCGCCTCGGGAACGCTGGGATTCTCTGGGTGTTGTTGTTGTTGTGGGCCTGCTCCAGTGACGGAGTTCTCACGCCGGCCGGCCCCTTATGCTTAGGGAGCCGTGAATATGCCTGCTCCGTCCCGACCCTCGGTGTCCTCGTCTATGGCCCTCGGTGGCAGCGCTGCACGATAGTGGTTGGCGTGGATCCAAGCTGTCCTCTCTGCGATCTTTAGCGGCCGTGTCCGTCACCAGGAGGATGAGGATGGGATCCATGTTTCCGTCTTGTCTCCTTCACCAGGACCCAGTCGTATGGCTCGATCTCGTGCAGAGCCGCCTGCACCGCCTGTGGCAGGACGCTCCTGACCTAGGCAGAAATAGATTACAGTAGTGCATTCATTTCTTTACAATAGGACAGCATGTCGTCATCACACAAAAGGTGCATGGCAGATCTCTAGGTCGGGGTCCCGCTCCCAAGTTGGGCGGTCTGGCAAAGAGGGTTTCGAATGGGTTTAGGTTTTGACCTCAGAGTGCCATTCTCTCGCTCGCAATGTTTCCTTATATCAATGCCCAGAAAGTGACCTACTTCCTCAATAATTTTGCTACAAAGTGACTGCCATTGTCACTAGAAATTATATATTATTATTATTATTATTTATTTTTATTTTTTTTTCTTTCCGGGACACCCCATTGTGGCACAATTTCTGTGAGCAGAGCTTTCACCACCGCGTTGCTCGTGGCGTGTTTACATGCAAATGCTTCAGTCCATTTGGACCAGAGATCCACCAGAACCAGACAGACAGTATTTCTTACCTTGGCATGGTGCGATGGGGCGGGGCATGGGCAGCCTAAGGAATAATTTGGAACTTACCCGGGTTCTGTGCCAAAGGTTTGGCAGAACCTCAATTGTGTGTAATTTAAGTTACACATCCCTCCTTTTCAGGCATGGTCTCGGCCATGTGCTAAAGGCACAAAGTCTCTGAAGAAATGCTGTGGCAAACCCGGTTTGAGGTTTACCCAGCAACCCACCAAGGCCATTTTTCGCCCACAGCTCCATCTCGTCTGGAGTAGCCAGTGCCTGCATATGGGCAGAGGCAGGTATGCCTTGTCTGCCTTGTCTGCATTCGCCCGCTGCCTGCTCACGAGCCCCAGTGACCGCGACCAGCTTGTGCTGAATGGTGTTTGGGCAAACAATATAAAAATCAGAACACACAACATAACAGACTCGGTTGTAAAATTGTCGACACTCGTATGTTCTCACACTTCCAGCAGCCGGTCTGTACCTGTGGAATCCTGCTCCAAAAGAAACAGCAACGGTTCGTTAGTTTCAAGTTATTCAAATGAAACAATGGTGTGTTATGTGTCAGTTTGTTAGTGGTTAGTTGTCATTAAATGCACTGCTCAGCCTGTTGAAAAAAAGGAAAAGCAAGAATCTATCCAGAATTTATCCAGCGGACACAGTTATCCTGTGTCCGCTGCGGGTCGTGTTTGTGGTCATCTGCCTGTAAATAAATGACCAGAAACGCACATCAAATATACACACACACACAACGATCAACTGGGACACACAATGACATCAACACAAACAAAAACGCTTGCGCAGTAAGTTGTCAGGTCAGGTCAGAAAGTCATTGTAAAAAAAAATGTTTGTTCAGGCCATCAAATTTCATATCTTTTCATATCTTTCAGCCCAGAATTTGTTGAGCGCTCTTATTTTGAAAGCGTGATCGTCTTTCACCCATCCGTTCCACTAGTGGAGAAAAATAAGACACCACCGCAGTGCAAAAAGGAAAAATAAATAAATCAAAATGTCAAAAACCACAACCCCAAAACTACGTAAAAAGTAAATTCAAAAGCATTAAAACAATAAGGACCTGAGTGACCAACGTCATGCACTATTGTGATTGGCTTTTTGCCCCACAAGAGTGTGATAAAAATAAGTCCCATTTTGATTTCACCACGTTGATTGTTCATTCTTTGTTTAATTCAGTTTAGAAGATCAGCTTTGGCCAGCCAATTTAGAAAATAAAAAATTGTTTCAACCCTCTGATCATGTTGAATTTAGGTATGCATTTTGGCATCTGTCCATCAGATTATGAAACAGATCTCCGTTGGGATAAAATTGTAACCCTTCACACCGTTTGTTAGGGTTTATCTCTTTGTTTTTGTTTTTTGCTTTTATGCAAACTTGGTGGAGAGTCAAAGGCACTAAAACACAAGATTCAAACCAGCATGTAACTCCTTAATGTACGGTTTCATTCAACCCAAACAAGTGGCAAAAATCCAAAAAGCCACTCCAATTTTATCAGGCCTATTCAAAATCCTTCAGTGGGACCGTGTGCAGCCCCGGCGTGGTCGCTGCATACGGCGCTGGCAGCATGACCCCCGCCCCCCGTGGGGCTGAAGTGATGCTGTCAGGGCCAGAACACACATTTCTTCCTGCGGCCAGAGAACCATAAAAAAAATAAAAAAGGGCTTCTCCATGCGTTTGCATTTCTGGAGAACCACGAGTGTCCATCTTGGACCTGTGTCCAGCCTCCAGCACTGCTACACTTATTAATACATGCAGGGACCTCCCTCCACGCTGCAGGCGTGGGTTCGGACAAAACTGTGTGCAAAGTGGAGCACAGTGGGTCGATAAACACGTTAGGTAATACCGCGGAGTCGTGCCTATCCCAATAAACGTACTCCGTTAGCCTATCTTCACTACACTGAAGCCATGAGTTTTGTGAAGCGACCACTCATTTGAGAAAGGACCAAAATCTGTCACCTTATGTTTTGTTTTTAACACAGGATTTGTTGTCCCTGAATCATCCAGAATTTTAACTTTTACACCCCAGATTGTTAGCGTATATTACGGGAATTCAGCATGAATTATCTCTAAAAAGTGCCAATTGCAATTTGTTCTTGTTCAAACTTACGTGACATGAGCGGTCGCTTTGGTGACGAATGTGAACCCGGGTTTGATCAGTCGCTCGTGTTTCCTCCACGCCCGCCTCTGCCGTCCTCTGGCCCCGTGTGAGCTTGAGAGGTCCTCTGCCTTTAACGCCTCCTCCGGTAACAGTCCTTCGACACATGTCGAGCACACAGTCTTTCCGCCGGGCTGTGGAAAAGCTGCCGCCAGTCCGTGACACATGTTCCTGCGCGCTCCGCAGCACCGTAGTCCTGGCTCTGGCACCTATGGCTTAAGTTTCTCAAAGTCCGCAGGAGGCCCAGGTAGCCCAAAGCGTTCAAATAACGTTAGCCTGTGGGTCATGAGGGTTGGTTAATAACCACACGTGCCGGTCCCAATGGCTTCTTCTGTTTGCGGTGCGGGGGCAACTTTCAACGGGGTTTCAGCGGGTGCGTTTGGTGTTTCACGCTGCCGCCTCCGTGGGGCAACAGTCACGGGATTTGGAGCAGTTTGTCTCTGGCCTCCAAAGCAGTTGTCGGTGTCTCACATAATGTGTCCACGGAGTGAGTCGTGAGCTTCGGTTTCCTGAGCGTGTATCTGCTTCCGCCGCTTCTTCTTCTGCTCCCGGGTTTGGGCCCACTTCTCGCGGGGTATCAGCTGGTGCGAGAGACTCTGTGAGTCGCCGCCGTGGTTGGGGCGTGGGGCTGGTGCTGGGGCTTTGAGGCGGAGGGCAGGGCGCGGAGGAAAGCGCCGACAGACCTGGACAGGGAGAGGAAAAAGGGGACAACAGTAGTCTGCTCATTTTTTAAAAACCCAACGCCTTGTTTGGGTGCGCACTTATTGTTAGTAGGGGAGTTTGGGGAATATTTCTCGGGGCTGATCGCCTTACGCGTTCGCCTGTGTGTTCTCCGCTTCGGTGAAAAGCGGAGGAGCTATTGTTTTTACATATTTCTTTCTCTAACGTCTTTTGCCGTGATATTCTTAAAACCAAGTAATATTTCCCTTCCTTCTTCTAATTTTCACGCAAGACGCGTAATCGATTGAAGGACATAAAAAAAAAAAATAAAAAAAAAACCTCCCTCCGGAAGATCCGAATGAGCAGCACATAATGTGCAACCGTTTTTCCATTGCCATTGTTACGGGACGTCTGAATCCCTTTCTAGTGTACTTCCCTCCATTTTCTCTTAAAGAACAAATGGATCTAGCCCGCTTAGTCTCTCCCTGCTCTTCCTCACTCTGGAGGGATCCGTTCCCCCCCCGTTAGTTCAATACACCTAACGGGCGCGCATTCTTGAAACGGACCGGGCCCGGCTGAAGGCACAAAGAGTTCAGGGTTGCTTACAGAGCAATACTAACACGCAGCCGCTAGCTTAAATCTCATACCCTACACAAATGGCAATGAACAAAATACCCCAAAATACGTAAATAAATCAAATACCCGTGTACACTTAAGCGCTGCCCTGGGCTTTACATGTTTGAAAAGACAAAACTCACCACAAATCAGGTTCTTTTTGGTCTTGTGTGGCCAAAGATTCTTTTCATGCGCCGGACGAGCGCGCCCTCCTTTCGTCTCCAAATAGAGCGGAGGCTGGTTTTGTTCCAGGTCGGCCGAACGCACCCGCTCGTCCCCGCCGAAAAAAACCCAGGCCAAGACATGCCAGCAACGCCAAACTGTTGTGGAATTTCATACCCCAATAAAGGAAAAAGCTGGAAAGGTATTTGTCTTAAATCAAAGATGTAAACACATTTATTTTACACATATATATGCGGAGAGCCGACATACAGTCTTGCATCGTGAGCTCTGCCGGGGCACAGCTATTGTACCAATACATATACTCAGGAGGCGCACAGCAGGGCCCCAAAACCGTGACGTCACATGGGCTGAGATTATCATGCAAACATCACCTTTTGTTTTAGCGCAAGACACAGGAAGGCCTTTGTCTTAGGTGTGAAAGGAGCAGCCAGCAGAGGCCTTTGCAAACTCAGCATGGCGTCAGACGGCCGTCTCTGCATTGATTAAAGGCCCAGTCGTCCGTGTATTTGCTGCGACTGGTTCTAATTTAATTACTCTAAAAACTGTCATTACACCCTCTGCAGGTGGTGAGTCCACAGGAGGACGGCTGCTCTCTGAGTGTGAGCATAGTCTTGATCTTTCAGTGGGGGCTTAAAAATTAATTAATCGTAATTAATCACATTTAAAACTATTGGCAAAACTATGCCATATTTTTCTGTAAATTGTTGTTTGAATGGAAAGATAAATGACAGCTTAGTGAACATATGAACTGTATTTGTTTGTTATAACAATATATCCATATAAAATGGCATTAACATTATTAACATTCTGTCTTTCTGTTTAGACTCAGACCAAAACTATTGTTTGTTACAGATGAGGGACATTTCAAAATAGTCTGAAATGCAGAATGTCATTAAATCTGTTTGATTTGCTCACACCATTACTTTTTTAACATGAACTGGTAGTCGAAAGGAAAATTAGGTACCTCAGCTTTAATTTAGCGAGTGCGCTTCGGGAGAAGACACGCAGGAGACTGAGGCTCCGCAGTCCAGCTTCAGCGCTGTATTTATTGTGTGCATCGGTTACGCAAAGACACGTACGCACACTAGAGAATAGTTCTGTAATAGTTCTGTGCGTGGTCTTGGATATGATCCCATTACGCAGCGCCGTTCGCCGTCATCACAGTCGCTGGAAGTGGGAACTGTCCAGAGCGCTGTGGCGCCCGCAGCTCATCATGCAGAGTTCATACAGGAAACAACAAGTGCCCCGCGGTCACGCGTGTATTCTTTCAAAACTTGAATTCCCAGAGGGCCTACCTGCTCTGTCCCCATCTTACACACGCATGTGTCCGCGGCATCCGCGGAGTGTTATTATGGGACGCATGGGCATGCGTCAAATGCGTTAATTTTTTAAACGCGATTAATGAAAAAAATGTATTATCTTGAGTTAACGCGATAATTTTGACAGCCTTAATCAAAACACATACAGTACAGTCTATGATCCAAATGTGTACAGTTGATGCTAGAGGAAATAATAATAATAAATTCCTGCAAGAGGGAAAGGCGCTATCTATAAATATGACTTACTTGTATACATAAATGCATCCAAATCACTCCTTGTTTCATGTGAGTGTAACATTACAAGTGTGTGCTCAGATAATCAGACACAACACACTGATTGTGAGTCCGGCTGAGTCAGTGTGCGACCTCTGTGATGTCACATAACTGCCAACATGAATAATACGCAGCCTGCTCCACTACAAGCACAGAACATTTCAAGGCAAAAATGTGTGTGACCATCTTTAAAACATTTTTTCTTGTATCAGAATTGTCGACTTGTTATTATTCAGCCAACTCCAGCTCTGTCAAATGTAAACCAATATAGACATGTCGTATGTAATTTTAAAGTAGTAATTCATCTTTATTGTGCAATTGCTGTGGGCACTGGTCCTCTCCTTCTTTATAATGCCAAAGTTTTATTTTGTTTTAGTATATTTATTTAGTAATTTTTCATTGGTCTTATTACGCTAAAGCTAGAGATTTTACTTCTTTACTATGCTAGAGCAGGGGTCTCCAACCTTTTTCAATCAGAGAGCCACTTTTATACAAAATAAAAGGCAGAGAGCTACTCCTTTTTGCAGTCATAATAAAAATCTATCTCATAATTACGGCACAACATGGAGAACACATACCATGATACTGTATAACACAATATTTGTACTTATAGATATGTATATGACTCAAAATGTATTAATTCCAGATCATTTGCTAAATACTAAATCCTTTGGCGAGCTACCTGAAAGGGGCTGGCGAGCTACTGGTAGCTCTCGAGGCACAGGTTGGAGACACCTATGCTAGAGCTAGAGCTTTTAGACTTGCTTCATTATTATGCTAAAGCTATAGATTTGATTTTATTTCAGTATATAGAAACTGGAATTGTGTTTTCTCATAATGGTCTTTATGGATTTGCCTCTATCAGAATGTGGAGCAACCTAATATCGAAATGCACCGTAGCCTGGGTGTTGGTTTGTCCCAGGGCACATGTGACACCCCCCAGCAGCTGCCCTCTATATTTACCCCAGCTCTAAGACACAGCTCTGATTACTGCAGCGTGATCTCTGCTCCCTTCATCACAAACTTCAAATATGAAATCTATGAGCAGTATTTAAGCTACATCCAGTCTCCTATTCCGGCCTCTACTCACTCTGTCTTGTTTTTACCCTTGTGGTGTGTATTCAATTATTATTATTATTATTATTATTATTGTTGTAATTCATTTCATATAAAGGGTGTTGCCAGGATTTAAGAAGTAGGTCACTGGGGCAGAGGCCTATGTTGTCATTGTTGTTTTGCTGATGGATTTTAAGCCCCGTCTTTCGTTGTGGCTTTTGAGTTGAGTTTAGTCTATTTTTGAATTCAATGTACATCAATATTTATTATCAAAATGTCAGGACATAGTATTTTCATTAACAATTACTTGATAAAACTGGAAAAGTAGGACTGTTTCTCATGGTTTTTTTTATGAATTTGTGATAACTTTGTAACAGATGAATTGTGTGTGTGTCTATCTTTTTTAAATCGTGCCCTTGTCTTAAGATGTATGACTAAATTTCTGCATTAAAAAAAGAAAAGAAAACATTTTAAGAAGGAATTAATATGGGCAACATGCAGGAAAGAGACTGCTGTCAATCTGAATCGGAAAGGCGGTGGTTACCTTTTTAAGCGGTCTTTTTCTTTGTAATATTTTAAATGTATTTTTTTCTGTATTTTACGTGTCGTGTGTGTTTTTTATTTATCTGTTATAAGGTGTTCTTGGGTGTCTTCAAAGGCGCAATGAAAGAAAATGAATTATTGTTTTAGGGTTGTTTCCCCAGAGTTTGTGAAGCTAGTTTATGATAATCTTTTCACTACAGTTTTATTCTTGTAATATCCATCCATCCATCTTCTTCCCTTTAATCCATTTCTGGGTCGGGGGGGTGGCAGTCAGAGCCAGTACACATAGCACCAGCCCCTCACTGATCCTCCTGCAGGTGATGAGTCCACAGAAGCCTTGATTTTGCAGCGAGAGATTCAGGCACAGTTGGGTTAAGTGTCTTGCTCAAGGACACAACAACAGCAGTCATCAGTGAAGTAGGTCTCGTGATGAGCTCAAACCCACAACCTTCAGGCTCAAAGGCCAATGCTCTACCAACTGAGCCACTATCGCCCCATTTATCAACAGTTTCCATAGTATTAGTATTCAATCACTTTTGTGTGCCCATAACAACATCCTGCCACTGTCATGGTGAGTTGGATTTTCTTATTTTGGTACTTTTTTATTATAACATTGTTTTAGCATTTTATCTTTATTTTTGTTTCCTATCCTGTGCTCATATGTTCACTGTCTGCCCCACTCTCATGTGTGTCACCTGTGTCTCTCTGTACCTACTGTATATGTACCTGTGCTCTTATTTGTTGCTTGTACATTGTCTTTGCCGTTCCTGGTTCTTGTGTTTCATTTGGATTTATGAGTCTGTTTTTCCCCTGGACTCTAATCCATCATCATTAAACCATTTTTTTGTTTGTATTTCTGCATTCTGGGTCCTCTTTTAGTTCACCACATGACGGCCACAGCCTAATGTTTTTGGTTCATGCTCTTTTGTCCCTTGCTCCTTTCAAAGCCCACAGTGACAGTGGCTCAGTGCAGAGACTAATAAAGAGAGAGCCTCTAGTCTTAAAAACAGGATACTCACTCAGCGATTGGGGCAGAGGAAGTTCTTTTGTGTGGGAAAGGGCTGCCTTCATAGTTTCTACATTACATCAGGGCATTTCTAAACGACTTTGTGAGGTAGAAGTAAGGGCCAGATTAAATTAGGATAAAATTATGTACTCCTCTATTGTCTCCCATGCTTTATACCACATTTGCATACACCACAATAGACATCAAACTTGAAAAATTTAACGGACCAAAAATAGACCATCATCAGAGACCTCTAGGATCATAGGAAAAAAATACAAATGTCTATTTTATATTTCTAGTTTGTATGTATTTTTTGTTTTTCTATTTCCTCTTCTTCATATGTCTGCATTCTTTTGGATTTTGAGTACAATCTCAAATACACTCTAGTTTGTTTGTTATAATGTAAATTACCTATGTTTCCCCTTTTGTAAAAAACAAAACAAAACATATCAAAAAAATAAAAAACAGTTACTAACAGGACATCAAAATACTTCAGAAAAGTCCAAAATGTTCTATTATATTGGATTTACCCAAAGCCTAAAGTGCAGTAAATAAAGTGTATTATCTGGAGCTGAGCGAAGGGAAAGCCCCTCTAAAATGTCACCAGAAGTTATGCCCAAACATAGACATTGAAACTGCAGAACACAGGAAGTTTAAACGTCAGACGAGTTTGTGGAAAAACAAGAAAGTCCCAGCGGAGCTTTGGTAAATCACCAATTTTGAAAAAATAGCTGGTCCCTGGTGTCCCGGCGTCCTGGTTGTGTGTTGTGTTACTTCTGACCCTCCCGAATGCAGCTGCTTCCAGTGTCACGCAGAGACGCTGATGGAGGCGGAGGATGGTCCAGGAGCCGGACACATCACTTAGCAACAGATGGAGACCAGGGCAGTGTGGACGGGAGAGATCTGGGACTCTTACAATAAGTTATTATGTCTGCCCCATAGCTGGAGAAATGCCCATTGTATGCGTTAACAATAAAGTCATTGTTGGCAGACCCAGATGTCTCAGTCTACTTCCTTCTGCTCCTTCAAAACAAAAGCTGGACCTCGTTATCTGAGCTTCAGTATTGTGACCTCTCTCAATCTTCTCTTGACCAGAGAGCAGGTCGACTATATCATATACAATATATGATAGTAATTCAAGTCTTGTTTGGACGAATGCAGAGTTTGTTGTGTTCTGAGTTACAAGCTGCCATATTCCCAGCTGTTCACAGTGTGTCAGGCTGTAATATAAATAGACCTAGAGATTAACTGGAAAAGTGCCGGTGTTTTGTCGAGCCAAAGGGGAACTCTCTGTGTTTATGCTTCGTTTATCAGACCTTTGTCCTTTAACACAATCACAGACTGCAAAAAATAAAGAGCCATGGCCTTTTAGAGCTGTGTGTGAGTCCATGTTACCTTCTGATCATTAGTATGGCAATGTATTGAGAAGGGAACATACAGTAAAGTTATGGGCAAGACAAACATATAAATAATGCGGCGACAATGAGTCTTTGGACCTAAAGCTCGTGGGTTCGATGCCCCCATGACCCATGTCACCGGCTCCCTCTGATGTCTGCTGTTGTTGTGTTCCTAGGCAAGACACTTAACCCCACTTTGCCCGAATGATCAAGGGCATGTTTTTGATGACGTAGAAGCCATCTCCTCGAGGAACCACCGCCTGCAGGAGGATCAGTGAGGGGCTGGTGCTTTGAGCCAGAAATGGATTAAGGGAAAGAAAATGACACATTATATAAACAATACCCAGACAGAACTGAAAACAGCAAAATCTGTTAGTAAAATTTGGGTAATCTTATTTTATTTTTATTTTTTTGTAAAGAAACCTGACCAAAAAATAATGTATTTATATATTAGAATGACTCAAAAACATATATTATTATTTTCAATATAAGCACAGGCCATAGTATTTTTCATTCCAGTTTATATATTGATTTGAGACATTTCAGATATTTATGATACAAAAGTATATGATCTGTGTTTAATGAATTGTGCTTATTTAATTGAAAACTTCACATGTATCACATATGTCACATCATCAGCGAAAACTCTGCAGCTTTTATAAACAATACAAAGTAATTCTCATAAAAATGTTTTGAATGGTACAAAACAAGTGTTCCGAATCTTCTCACATTGTTTTCTCCTCACATTTATTTTATTTCTCAGAGACACTGGTTGAAAAACTGGTAGAGTCTATGTATATGACCCAAAACCAGGAAGTAAATGATACATAGGCAAACTAGCAAAATGGGAATGTTTTTTATTTGCATGTGATGTTATAGACGTGCCATTCAATGTCAATGTCAATGTCAGCTTTATTTGTATAGCACATTTACTACAACACCAGCTGCCCAAAAGCAAAACATTTTTGCTTTTTGAATTGTGTTGTCTCATAATTCCTTTTTTCAGCCTTTATGAGATTTGTCGGAATCAGAATGTGGAGTCACCTAATATTTAAAACACGTTATAACTTATATACAGTCTATGGTTATAACGCTGGAATACGTTTTATTTTGAAATGCTTCCTGGTTTCCGGTCCGTGCGTCAGCGTCAGCGTGAACTTGTCAGACCCTTCTCCGCTGCGTGAGTGAGGCGTGTATGGTGTGGAGGCTGCGTAGCTCTGAGCCCGGGACACAGGGGCTTTACCGCGGCAGCAGGTGGACCTCAGCCCGGCCCCCCCTTCGTACATATGGACCCCTGAACCCAACCGGATCACTTCACCATGACTTCGGTGTGGAAGCGGCTGCAGCGGGTCGGCAAGAAGGCGGCCAAGTTTCAGTTCGCAGCGTCTTTCCAGGAGCTCATGATAGAATGCACAAAGAAATGGTAAGACATTTCAATAAACTCAATTTACGAACTCCCGATGACTGTTCTGCAGGTATATTACTGTATTAAAGTCAATATATTGTCATAATTGTGAGAATATAGCGCATCCATTTAAATCCACGTTACTCAACGTAACTTTAGCTCTATGAATATAATAATTAAAATATTCACAATAATAAAACACAGTCATGTCAATTGAAACTTGTCACAAAACAGTGTAGTATACGTGTATAATCGTCCAATATTTTTAATTGTTAGCTTGTTACACCTCATGTACAACTCCATCATCAGCAGTAGAAGTTGAGGATACAGCTATAACATGCTTGTGCTTATATGCTGATAATAATGTGAAAGTATCCATCAAAGTCTATTTGTTTACATTTATCTTGCATTATATTTACTGTAAACTATGGATTCTCTGTTTATGCGGGCAACAAATCACACCCTGTTGCATATAGGCTGAAGATAGAAGATCAGTCTGTCTGGCTTTGAAACCAACCCTGCACTTCCGTGTTTTTATTTAGAACCTGTGTAGAGTTACGGCGTGTGCATGTCAGGCTGCCACTGCTAAGTCATGCTAGCAGAGATCAGTGCAAAGACCCACATGTGCAACTCAGGTCCAGCTCATACAGATGCATTCACGCTTCCCCTTTTCGTGTAAGGTGTGAAAGACAATGTTTGCAATACAGTCTTATTTTTCAATGCATTGAATACTGGGCGAATAGGAGGCAGAGGAAGTGTGAGATGACCACAGATAAACTAGCGTATCACCACTGTGAATAGAATGAAGGAATAATGCCATGTGAAGCGTCTTCCAGTGTCCAAACAAGCGCTATATAAAACTGATGCATTATTAATTTTAATTTTAATTTTTATTTATTATAATTTGTAATATTAATCCAACTGTTTATCCAGCAGAAGCTTGTACCAGCTTTCTATAATGATTCGCATCTCCAAACTGCCTTGTCCGCATGTCTCCTGGTATTCTTAACCTTTCCATAAATTTTTAATATGTGTCCGCCTCAGGTCTCCAGAGGAAAATGTACTGCAGGTTACTGCAGGTTACGTTATTACTAAAAGTATGAGTCTATTATGCGATAGTTTAGTCCCATCTCTTTTTAATACAGCTTCAGTGATTGTTTAATTATCCTAAGTATACCATATCAGTTCTTCAAATCCTTTAACTCAACATCACATGACATGATTACTGCCTCTTCACACTATATAAACATGCATTATTCTCACAGTAAACGGCCATTGTTCACTTTTGCATTTAGTCGTCAGGGTGATTTATTTAACATATTTCTCCTTCTATTCCAATATATTATTATTTTATAAAAGACAATTGATTTGTGTTTATATAACATATTTAATGGGCAAATGGGTGGCTGAGCAGTTTGCACTCTCACTTCTCAGCAAGAAGGTCCTGGGTTCTATTCCACCTCCAGACAGGGCCTTTCTGAGTGGAGTTTGCATGTTCTCCTTGTTCTGCGTATAGGTTTCTCCCATGGGAGATCAATCTATCTATCTGTCTATGTACCTGTGTAAATATGTATCTATATATCAATCTATTTGTCTGACTGACTGACTGTCTATGTATTTATCTATCTGTCTGTCTATCCATCCATTTTCTTCCCCTTAATCCATTTCTGGGTCAGGGGGGTGGCAGTCAGAGCTGCACCCAGTTCACATAGCACCAGCCCCCTCACTGATCCTCCTGCAGGTGATGAGTCCACAGGAGTCTTGATTATTCAGTGGGGGCTTCAGGCAAAGAGGGGTTAAGTGTCTTGCACAAGGACACAAGTACACAACGACAGCAGTCATCAGTGGGAGTCGTGAAGTACGTCTTGTGGTGGGCTCGAACCCACGACCTTCAGGCCCAAAGGCCAATGCTCTACCAACTGAGCCACTGCCGCCCCCAATCGGTCTGTCTATCTATCTATCTATCCATCTGTCTATCTATCTATCACTATCTATTTGTCTAAATATACAGCCCAGTGTCTGTTGCATCATTTGGCTTATGTATTCCACTTGCACTTCCTCTTGTGCCACCTGCAATTTAACTGAACTGCTGTGAGAACACTTCCTTTTAGGTCAACTGGTCCTTTTATTGAAGTAGAAAAAGAAAAACACATGGATCCTCAGCTGTTGAGCAAAACTTTACCACTGCACGCCTAAACATCATTCTCTGATTTCCGTCATATTGAACAGATCTAAACAGGAGTGACTCTGTTAGCGTCCCTGTCCTAGCAGGACACTTGGCTGCGGGACAGTCCAAGAGCAGCAGCGCCTTTAATTCCATTACGATTAGTCAGGGCCGCAGCATGTGTTTCCAATCGCTGTGTTTGTGTGAGTGTGGAAGCATTATCCACAGTCACCAGTATCAACATGCCTCACACTGCAGCCTGTTACACTCTGTTCTCTGTCTATGAGACGTATTTACTGTCAGAGCAACGCCTTTGTAGATCATGTTTTACACTGGAACACGGGGGCGTCATTAACACACTCAAAAATACACAAATAAATACAAATACACAAGGAAACACTAGACTTTAAGGATGCCCCTGGAGGTTACTGTTACATATCGTCATTAAGATGAATATTAAGATGAATATTAAGATGAATAACCTTTATGCGTCCCATAGTGGGTAAATTTCGGGCTTACATGAAATTTGCATCACCGATTACACAATAGTAGGAATGAGGAGCACACAGCAGAAGATAAATGACTCTATACTAAAATAAAAAGTGTACAATTTCTAGTTTTAACATAATGAAGAAGCAAGAATTAAGTATGACAACTGCAATAAATGATTTAATGGAATGTTTAACCGTTTAAATCGAAATGGAGAACGAAAAAAATATTATAGTTTCATGTATCTACAGAACTCCAGGCTTTAACATCAATTTGCTGAATTTGTCTAGTGGTGCGAATAGTTCCAATTTTCATGTGAGATTGCCTGTACTTTTCCCTTGTTTTGACTATCTCTGCTGGCACTGTGGCAGCTGCTGATTGGAGGACTCCATTCTCCCATGCTATATTATCACTAACAGTTTGTTACATCCTTTGTTCGTGTTGTTCGTGCTGTCTCTACCATCGACAATAAAACATGTCTTCTGTCTGAATGAAAGATGCGATCCCAGACTTTGTCATCTTCTTCAGTCATGTACAGTAAAGGCCTGTATCCAGCCATCACAATGCCCACTCGAGTCACACCTAGTTGTGCTACTTTGATGGATAATGTTTTCTTAAATGTGGGCTTGCTAGAAAATTCAGTTAAGAGTGGTATTCTGGTAAATGACACAACTGATCATCTTCCTGTATTTGTAATTTATTCATGTGAAATGAAAAATAATGAGAAAAAAAAGCCCATATTTCTTAGAATAAGAAATGAGGAAACATTAAGGACATTTCATGATGATCTCTTAAAAGAACAATGGGAAAGTGTTTATAAAGCTAACGGGGCAAATACATGTATTTTACAACAAATTCCTTGAAAAATACATGCTGTTGTATGATAAGAACTGCCCCAAAAAAACATTTGAAGAAAAATCAAAAAATGATGAGAAGCCCTGGTTAACAAGGGGGCTATTAAGAGCATGCAAAAAGAAAAACAAACTCTACAAAGATTCCTTAAAATTGAGAACACAAAATGCGTATAAAAAATACAAAGAGTATAAAAACAAATTGACCAGTATCAAGCGTAATGAAAGAAAAGATTATTATTCAAATATGTCAAAGAAATGTGGAAAGTTCTACACCAAGTTATTGGCAATAAAGTTATTCACAGTCACCCATCCTTCTTGGTTAATGAACAGGGCAGACAGATACCAACAAGAAACCAACAAGCACCTTAAAACTAGGCTCTATTCCTCTTCCGTTATCTCCATCTGAACAGAGGCAGCAAAAGATCCAGAGGGGAACGACTTATGAACGATTTTTCTGCAGCTCTGAACAACTTCCAGTCAAATGGCAGATGCATTGAATTCTTTTTTTGTTAATGTTGGCCCTAACTTTGCCAGGTCAATTCAAATGACAGATCACAATGAAGGTATTTGGAACTATGAAAATCTGGATGAAGTCAGTGAAACTGAAATTATTGCCTGCATCTCTAAAATGAAAAATAAAAAATTGTGTGATAGTGATGGTTTAGATATGTTCATTGTGTAAAGTTTAAACCATTAAAACATATTATTAATCTCTCTTTTAACAACAGCGTTTTTCCAGACAAAATGAAGGTAGCGAAAATAATCCCCATCTTCAAATCGGGTGACAAGCACAGTCTGACGAACGATCGACCTATATCGTTGCTTTCCCAATTTTCCAAAATACTAGAAAAGCTTTTTATCGATAGATTTGACATGTTTATTGAAAGATTTTTTCTGTTAAATGACAGTCAATATGGCTTTAGGAGTAATAGGTCAACAGCCCTTGCACTCATGAAAATAACAGAGGACATTACAACTGAATTAGATTACACAGTCTTTATCGATCTGAAAAAGGCTTTCGATACTGTTGACCATTACATTCTTCAGAGATGTGTCGTGTTGCAGTGGGTTGCCAGTTACTTGGAAAATTGTCAACAGTATGTAGATTTTGCAGGACACTTATCAAAGAGTCAGCAGATAAATTGTGGTGTACCACAAGGGTCTGTTTTGGGGCCAACATTTTTCATTTTGTATATTAATGACCTTTGTGATGTGTGTAAAATATTACATTTTGCACTATTTGCAGATGACACAAATTTCTTTTGTTCTGGGACAAATATAAGTACTTTAATTGCTACTATTTGAAAAGAGATGGTCCTACTTCAAAAATGGTTTAATGCCAACAAACTCTCCTTAAATGTAAACAAACCCAAGTTCATGCTGTTCACCAATCAAAAAAGGGTGGACGATATTGAATTATATTTTAATCGTGTTAAAATCGAAAGGGTTTCCAAAATTCATCTTTTAGGAGTCATTATTGATGAAAACCTAAGATGGAAGCAACACGTTGCTTCAACAAAAAATAAAATCTGTAAGAATCTTGCCATATTGAGCAAAGTAAAATATCTGTTAAACTACAAGACAATGTGAACTCTATGTTCTTTGATCCTCCCATATTATATGTATTGCCTTGAAGTCTGGGGCAACTCCTACAACACTCATTTAATACCTTTAGTCATCCTGCAAAAAAGAGCTTTACGAATAATACACAAAACTGCTCCAAGATAACACACAACTGAACTGTTTTTGAAGTCAGGACTGTTAAAAATGAAATATTTAATTGTATTACGGACGTTATTGATTATGTTCAGAGCACGACATTATTTATTGCCCCGTGGTCTTCAAATGTTTTTCTCGGTAAACGATGAAATCAGCAGAAGGAATCTGGATTTTAAAATGCCTTTTGCAAGAACAACACTCAAACAAATGTCCATCTCATGTGCTGGTGTAGAACTATGGAACTCTGTGGACAATGAATTTAAAACATGTTCAAATAAATTACAATTTAAGTTTAAATGTAAACAAAAAAATATTAAGTCCTATGTTAAATGAAGTGAGAAATAGTATTGTATTTGTATTAGTTGTATTAGTTGTATTTGACACAAAGCCATCTATGTTTGTTGTCTTACTGTCATAAGATTGGGGTAGGGGTTTAAATAAGACTTGGTCTTCATCCTACTCCTGTTCTTTATGTGACTGTAATGTTATATAAGAACAAATAATTGAATGAATGAATGAAAGTAAAAAATTCAGGATTGCCTTGATTTAGCTCACTGACGTCTGCACGGCAAAATGCATGTGTCTCTGGTGCGCACTGCCTCTATCTATGAGACATATTTAGTCTGAGCGACACCTTTTATAGATCAGGTTTTACACTAGAACACAGGGATCATCATCAACACACTCAAAATACACAAATACACAAAGAAATACTGGACATTTTGAGGATGTCCCTGGAGGTTACAGTTACATTCCATCATTCAAAATGGCTTTTCTTTTTGCAAATTCTGTGGTGCGCCCTGTATTCATTGAAAACACTATTGTTGTATACTGTTTATTCTGACTTTAAACAAGCAACAAACTTGAAAAACTACAAAGTGAAAGGTATTGTGAGTAGATGGGATGTGTCTTCCTTAAAATGTGAGACAGGCTTCTTCTCTGACAATGTTCAAATCCAGTTTAAAAACAGTTCTGTTTAGCTGTGCATACGGCTAAGGGATTTTTTCTTCACTCTTTTTAATGTATCGCGATAATTTGATATATATTTTAATGCCTTGTGTGATTTTTCTTGTGTTTTGTTTTTGTGTCTAAACTGTGCTATTCAAATAAACTTGCCTTGGCTTGGTAGGAAGAATGCTTTAACATTGTGGGATGATCAGTGATGTTGGCGGGGTATGCTGTCTACGAGTGCATGTTCTAGTTCGAAGGTATTCAACTCTTTCCTCAAAGGGTTGGTGTGGCTGCAGGTTTTCCTTCCAACTAAACAGGAGCACACAAGACTCCACCCCTTTCCTCAAATGCTTGGTTGGAATGAAAACCTGCAGCCACACTTGACCGAGTTGAAAACCTCTGTTCTACTTCCTGTTTAATCTCTGTTTGTGGTGTGTTATTGAAGCAGCTGCTGGATCCTGTACCTGATATTACTGCAACATGTAGTTTGTCCTTGTGCTGTGATTTAAGATTATCGCAGACTACAGTATTATTAAAACCTCCGCACACACAGTTTGGGTGGGGACACTTTCTCATAACAGTTTTGGTTGCAAATGATAATAGTCTATCATCTAAAATAACAATGGTAAAAATTACATAACAATTGTGTTTTTTTCTGATTCTTGCAAATTGACGTCTTTTAGTTTTGGAAGTGTAATTACTGCTTATGTACATGTGTGTTTCTTTATGTAGTTTATTTCTGTCATTATTTTTATAATTTATTTTATTTTTGAAAAGTGTGAGTTCTATACTTTAGCTACGTTAAACATTCTATGGCAGCAACTCTTCTCAAGGTCCTGGTCCCAGACCGGTACTGGACTGGTCCTTGACCGGTCTTGGACTGGTCCTGGTCCCAGACTGGTCCTGGACCAGTCCAACACATACTTAATTTAGTGGTGAAACACTGAATCTGTTTATTGGGATTTTATCTGAATTCCCTTGATTTGAATGGGGGAGTCCTGGTGTTACGCAACACAACAAAGCAAGATAATTGAATCTAATAATTGTGAGATTAGTGAAAATGGAATAATAATACAATGACATCATCCTGACATGTATTTCATTATTAGAATAGTTGTTAGTTATGGAATGTTGGCCGTGTGGACGAGCTCGACATTCAGACAACGTCTGAATGAGAGAATTCCCCGTTTCTCCAACATTCTCATCATTGCATTGTGTTTTATGTTATTTATGTTACTGAGAATTGAGTTTGTAATTGATAAAACTGTTGAAAGCACTTTTAAATACATTGAAGAGAATGGTTTATTTCAACTGGATCAAAATCACAACATAAAGAATGCTAACGCTAGCTGAGAAACAAAAAAGTCTAATGTATTTCTGTGGGAGCCATAGGCCTTTCTTACTGTGAATATGTGTTATTTTTAAAACAACACATTTAGAGTGTAATTTTAGTCTGAGAATGTATTATTTTGTTTAAATAAATTTTAATTGAATACAACACATACAAAGTTCTTACTATCAATGCATTTAGCCTATTTTGTTAGTATTTTGTTCTAACCAGACAACAGTAGGTCAGAGATAGAAAAACCAAATATTAAAGAAGACAAGATGAATCTAGCTATTATCCTAATTTTATTTCAGCCTAATATTATACTAAGATTGGCCTGAGAGCCTGGACACAATCACAAAAAACACATGGGTCCTGGGCCATTGGTTCCAGTCCTCTGCCACAGATGAGAGCTTGAAGACCGTGTGGATAGTTCAGTTCAGACTGGTTTTGTAACGTCGCTGCGATGTCTGTGATTGTAGCCGGCTGTCATTTGTAGGTCAGTGGACCATGTGATTAACTTGCAGCAGGTGGAGAATAGATTTATGTAAAGTTCATCAGCTATTTCTGCTCTGTCCTCACGAAACACTGCCTCCAAAACACCAGCCAAGCTTTTGTAACAGACATAGAAAGATACATGGATGCTTTACTGATCCCTGTAGGAGAAATTCAGATGTCTAGAAGCAGCAGAGACACATCCATCCATACAAAGAAAACAAATAAATATAACTAATGGTTCAATATTCCTGCTTTGTTGGACCTGAGCTTGTGTGTTCTCCCTGGTCTTTGTCACAATATTTACATTTTGCTCATA
The DNA here is from genome assembly GCA_964034765.1 of Knipowitschia caucasica. NCBI lineage: Eukaryota > Metazoa > Chordata > Actinopteri > Gobiiformes > Gobiidae > Knipowitschia > Knipowitschia caucasica. Next base: position 22,454,016 of record OZ035841.1, read on the forward strand.
TTTCTTTGTGGTGTTAGTCTTTCGATGGTTTTGTTTGTTGTTTCTCTTCTTAGTTTCAGGGTCAAAAGTTGAAAAGCTGTTCTCTGTTGTGGTTGTAGGCAGCCGGACAAGCTGAGAGTGGTGTGGATCAGGAGGAACAGGCGACACAGCACAAAGGTAACGCTTCAAACTCACTATAATATATCAGCTTTAATTCAAATGATAAATTAAAGCTGGAGTACCTGACTTTGCATTTCATTGATAAGACATTTTACCAACAGAAAGAGTCTTGTCAAAGTAAAATGTTGTGAATAAATCAGACCACGACATATTAGGAAACTCGTTCATATGTCGTTGTGTCCCTGGGCAAGACACTTCACCCACATTGCCTAGAATGATAAGGGCTAGATGCTGGTTTGCTCTAGACCTGCCTGACTATTTCCATATGAAAAACCCCACAAAAAAAAAATGTTTTAAACCATGTCGTATTAATTTAATGAATATGAATTAGAATTTTATTAATGTCGGTGAACACACAATTAAAAACTCTGAATTTTCTTTGGCATTATAGTGTAACTCCAAATTGATATTGTACCATATAATTTCTGTATTCTCCCATTCACAGCTATTCCATTCTTTCACAGTCTTTGCCAATACAATGCTCAAATACTCAAATAGTGCACCTCATTCACTAACTGGTATTTTTCTCTTCCAGCTTCACGGTTGGCAGCCTGGCATCAAAAACCCGTACAGGGGTCTGGTGGTGTGGCAGGTCCCTGAGAGCCTGGATATCACGGTCACTCTGTTTAAAGTACGTTTACTTTACACATTCATCTCACTTTATTGTATTGAGTTAACTTAAATAGGGGCAGTAAGCAACTTTTTAAATGGCAAATGAAAGTCAATATTTTTGATATCGTAGAAAAATGGGAATGAATTGACTCGGAAAGTCAATGGTCCCAGGGTGTCAGAAAGTGTCGGGGTGACAGTATAGAGAACTGTTTTATCACAAAATGTACATACTCAAGCCCAAAATATATTTATTATAAAGAGTGAATTGATGGCACAAAAGTTTTTTAATGAATATGTAAAATTGTATATGTGTAAGATCTTTTTATTATAAGGAAAAAGTTAAGATTTTTGTGCCTTTTACAAGAATGAGCGAAGAGAATTAGTTACATTTCTGCACATTTTTGTATTGTTGCTGCAGCTGCACCTGCGTGTGTTTTTTGTGTGTGTTTGTGTGTGTGTTTTTGTGTGTCGTCAACATACGCTCTTATATTAAGCAGTTAGAAGGTTTGGGAAGTCGAATGGCTACGCAGATATTTCCGAGATCGCAAAAAAACGGCATATGACAAATGAGTAAACCAACCAATCAGAGGCTGCGATTTCCTCGTCATCTTGTAAAAAATACATGTATGTATTTTATCTGCTGTCGCCTTAACGCTCGCACTGTTCTGCTCATTACAGGAAGCCACAGCCGAGGAGTTCGAGGACAAAGACTGGACATTTGTCATTGAGAGCGTAAGTCTGTGATATCTCTGCTCTCTGCTACTACTTCGTATATTATCACTACTACTTTAATTTCAATTCTACTACTTTAAATGTAATTGTACATACAAATATGATTAGCCTTCACAAAAGATACTTAAAGGTCGCCATGAATATAAGTTTCTAATGCAGGAGCGCAATATATACAGAGAAAATATATGAATGAAGAAGCACTATTTGGATGTTGAGATAGATAGATAGATAGAAAAATAGATAGATAGATAGAAAATAGATAGATGGATAGATAGATACTTTATTGATCCCCAGTAGGAGAAATTCAGGCGCAGCAGAAGACTCTTTTTTTGTTGTACAGTCAGTCAGGTTTGTTGTACAGTCTGACAGCCGAGAGTTTAACTTGTACTGTTTTTGGTATTTGTTGAACGCAATTTGATGAACTGCTGTGTTTTTGTCTGAATCAAAATACTGAAAAAAATACATTATCGGCCACCACCCCTCGGTTGATTTGATTGTACCCCAGTACAATCAAATACACCATAACTATGTATACAAACACAAAATAAAGTAATTTACATAACATTGGGTAACAAAAAATATTTTTTGAAAATAGTCCAGGGTTTTCCAGCTGAATTAGACTAATTTTGATGCTCTGAGTCCGAAAATTACCTTGGTTTTGCTCAATCAAGTCAGGATTTTTTGCTACAGAAATATTTTTTTAGATCAATTTTGCGTAAAAAACAAATTTCTGCGGATCATCAGCTGAGAAACCCTTGACGTTTTTTCCGTTTTCCTCAAGAAATAAAAGTCAACGTTTCCAAAGTCATTCAGTTTTTATTTACTCCATCAAATTTGATAAGCAGAATTCATAATAACGTAGACATATGTAATCCGTAAAACTATGGCTGTATCTCAAAAAGTTGACCTGATAGAGCAAAATGTATGTGATATTCGGACTCAGAACACCAAAATGAGTCTAAATCAGTTGAGAAACCCCAGACCATTTTTTGGCTGTCAACTTGTGTAATAATAATAAATAAATATTTATTTGTATAGCACTTTTCAAAAACAATGTTTACTAATCTGAGTTGAACCGAAGCAAAGAGCAGGCCTGAATATTTATTTAGTTTCTCATTATACTTAAATATTTATTTAGTTTCTCATTATACTTTCCTTTTAGATTGGAAGCCAGCACGTGACTTAACTCGGCTCAGTGACAGGTTAGATCCGTGAAGAAGCATTTTACATTTTTTACATAAAAAAGAAGCACTAAAATATCCCTTTAATTGAGGAATGAAGCAGTTATGGAACTTCTCAGAACACGGGTCACCACCAGGAAAGTTGAGGATTGCAGAGAAAATAACAATTTCTTCTTGATGTGGTCACTGCAGCAGCTCCTTGTGGGTGAACCTCTCATCTCCCAAAGAATAATACATTTCATTAAACATTAGCCTGGCCTTAGCTATCCGTACACTGCGCTCAATCATCATTTCACTGCATGTAACTGTAATTTGTACTATGGTGTGGTACGAGCAGGCTAATTAAACATGGGATAATGGAGAAAATGTTCTTTTTTCATGGTGTATTATGAGCATTGAAGGACAGTGAACTTCCTGCTGCCTCTGCACAAATGGCTTCTTTGTGTTTCTTATTATCGCATTTCCTGTGTTCTAATTGTTTGATTCTCTGATAAAGTATTTTGTAAAGTCCTCCAAGACGACTGCTGTTGTGATTTAGAAGTAATCAAGAATACGTTTAACTGAATATTAACCCTTGAGGCGCCAGAGAAATGTCAGAAATGTCATGTGAAAAGTGTATTACGTTTTAGAAAGACAATACAAAATGCTTTACACAAATTTCACAGCAAAAGATAAAACTGCACATATTTTCTGGAAGTGAGCTCCGCTGTTGAGATACGTAATGACCAAGAGATGGACCCAGGATGGAGCATTGCGGAACTCCGTACAGTGTTTGCAATATGTCAGAACAAATCTTTCACTCAGATAAGATTTAAACCAGCCACTGAAATCCATATTAATAACAAATGCAAAAAATATGTAATGACCTTAGGGAAATATTTGTGTCTGCCTGGTTGCTGTAGAGCAGCCATTCCCAAACTCAGTAACACCGAGGCCCCCTTAAAAATCTGACGGGTCTGCGTGGCCCCCCAAAATAATAACCAAGAAGACAACATTAAGAATAGGCTCTTCTGGTTATTTTATTTTGGGGAAATAGCCTCTGCTACAAACATTGTAATACAAACATGATTACAGTGGATTATTGATGTCAAATAATGAACACAAATATTTTAATATTACAAACAAAACATTATAAATTTAACATTAAATAATTATATATTTTTTTTTATGACCTCCCGCGGCCCCCCTGCAGTACCCTCGCGGCCCACCAGGGGGCCGCGGACCCCACTTTGGGAGACACTGCTGTAGAGAAAGCATCTATTCTCCTACTTTGTCGCCTAAACTGTTTTTTAACATCCCACTTTGCAAATGTTTGCCTTCTCCAAATGTTACACACGCCTCCTTTTCCGTCCCAGGAGAGTAAAGGGCGCAGAAAGGTCCTGGCCTCCGCTGATTTGAACATGAAGCGATACGCCAGCGCCACTCCGTCCCAGTGCGACATCACCCTCACGCTCAAGCCGCTGTCGGTGAAGGTGGTGGAGGCGACGCTCAAACTCAACCTGTCCTGCGTCTTCCTCAAAGAGGGCAAAGCCACGTGAGTTCCCCCCCCTCCTCCCCTCTTTCTCACATTTACAGTACAGCAGGAATGGAATTGTTGTGACTGAGACTGGACTGTGCAGGGACGAGGACATGCAGAGTCTGGCCAGTCTCATGAGCATGAAGCAAAGCGACATCGGAAACTTGGAAGACTTCAACGACAGCGACGAGGACGGAGAGGAGCGACGGTTCAGCTACGGATCCACACACGGCGTCTCGCTTTCTGGTGAGAGTCTGCAGGACAGACACAGCTTTACTGCTGGAAGATGTATTGAAAATATCCCATTATCTTAATTAACTGTAAAAATCTGTGGGGGGAAAATAAGGGAAGGTTTAAAAAATACAAATAATACTATAATTGATTATTATATTTCCTCATGAACCCATTAAGCGAAATCTCTCCCGTTGGAACAAGCCTCACCTGTAATATTTGCTGGAGGAGAAAAGTTTGACCAATGGGAAGGGACCACAGTTGACAGGGATTTGATTCATTACGTCCAATCAAAAAGTTGCACTCAAAAAAGTCACAGTTTCACAGTTTGAAATGTACCTGACTTTCACTTGTTTTAAGAGCACAGTTGAGTAAGTAAGTATTTTCTTCTTCCGGGTGGATCATCAAGACTATTGGCCCTCGTCATTCGGGTGATATATTGCGTAAAGCTGACGTACGTGCTCGTCAAAAGACCAGAGTGTTTTTGAGAAATTCTTTCACACGATGGCGGGCGCTGAAATTGGCTTCCGAATGTGGAGCGTTTCTCTTGCAGGTAGAGTGTTGCACATGTAAATTTTTTAAGAGAAGAGGGCGGTTCTTTCGTAAAATTCTGGAAAATCCTCATATATACCTGTACAAAATACAAAATGCAGACACATGCGCGCACACACACACAAATCGCTTTTTCTTTCCTCCCTCATCTATTCTCTTCCTTTCTTCCCTCTCCTCTGTTTCCACCTGTTTCCGTCTGTGCTGCGGTGAACAGGTTCTGGTAAAGTTCATGATGCGGCTTGGAGGCCTGGAACAGGTAACCTTAACATCACAGTGATGAGTTTTGTAAACATTAATACTAACATTAAAAATATCCCAAATAACCTTTTGTTGTGCACCTTTGGATTGTAGGACACAGTGGTCATACATATCAAAGCCTGATCTCTTATCTCAGAAGCTAAGCAGTGGAGGCCCAGTTAGTTCTGTGATGGGAGGCCATTGAGATGATCAGGTGCCACAGTGAGAGGGTGCCAGTACTAATACTACTACTAATAATATGAAAACGTCTGTACAACCGGATAATCAGGGGATTTTTGGCTCAGACAAATTTTTGACCACTACTACTACTACTAATGTAAATGGGGAATGTTATGAATTGTAGTAAAATAGTACAAACCAAAAAGACATAGATCCCTTTTAATAAATGCCTAATTTCCCCCATAATCACAAACTTGTATTTATCCTAGGGCTGTTGAACAATTACATTTTTTTAGTTGATTAATCACATTGTAATGGTGAGTTAACTCACAATTAATCGCATTTGAAAAAATGAAATGAAATGAAATTTCAAATCCACTCCAATTGAAGTTAAATGAGATTATCAAATATGATGACACATTTTCATTCATACCAAATGTACTTAAGTCTGTTTGATTTGCTCACAACCTTTTACTTATGGGCACAACCAAAATTAGCTGTTAATGAAAGGGGAAAATGTACGTACCCCAGCTTTAATTTAGCGAGTTTAGTTAAGTTTAGTTTAGTTTCTGGAGGAGACACGGACACTTTCGCGGTGTATTTGCGTGCACAGGTTACGCACAGGTTGCAAAGACACACACACAACATGCAGAGAATAGTCCTGTGGCGTGTATGGTCTAACCGCGGCGCCATTCGCCAGGTTATTGCCGCTAACAATAACCAGAGCGGCCGCAGCTGCCCCCGGGATGCGGACTTCAGTTCATAGCAAACAACAGCCCCGCGGTCACATGCGTATTCTTTTAAAACTTGAAATCCCAGAGGGCCTACCTGCTCTGTTGCCATCTCACGCATCTGTCCGCGGCATTCTGAGTGATATTATGGATAAATGGGCAGGTCATTCGGACATGCAGTTAACGCGATCATTTTGACAGCCCTAATTAATCCCATTCTGCAGTTCTGTACCAAGCTTTCATCCAATCACGACATGCTCTGTGAACTTGTTTGACCACTTTTCATTCTTTTCCATTCCTTTCTTTCTCCCATGTGCCTGTCATCTGTGCGTGTGTGTGTATGTGTGTGTACATGTGTGTGCGCGTGTATGTACCTCCAGACAAGGACCAGAGCACTCTTCCTTCCTTTTTCTCCACCATCTCAGCACCACTCAGCCCCATTTACCCCTCTGCACCCCCCCTTGTCCCTGAAGCCAATAAACCATCTCTGTATGACTACTCACTGCCCGCATTCACCCCCGCCCACCCACCTGCCCTGCCCCGCATCTTCCAGCCGGGGGCCACCACAGGTATTGCTCAAGAGGAGAGAACAAGGCCTGCGTTCAGTTTGGTCATGATGCTCACCTTGCAAACCTATGAATTGACTCAATATATTAATACAAATGTCCAATATCACAGTGATGATTTAACATAGACTGTATACAGACGGACAATGCTAACCCGCTAGCACAATGAAGCCCAACAGGGTAGTTCTCGTGGAATAAGTTTTTCCCTTTCGTGCTCTATCTCCTATTGACTTACATTGAAAAATAACCTCCTCTAGCTCAGTAACCGTTCGTGTCAGAATCACCAACATTTAGCGTTCTCTACAATCCTGATGTTTCTATTTTGATACAGTATTGTTTTTGTGCCATAAGCATTGACCTTGTCTTAGCAACCATCTTAGCAACATGTTTGTTTGCATCTGCCCCATCTATGACACAAAGCCAACCTTGTCAGATCAATTGCCCATAAAAGGAAATTGGCTCCTGCTAGCTTATGTTCAAATTGGCTTCTTCCACATTTGGAAAACGCTATGGTGACGTTAGAACTCAGTCAGTCCACTCTTTGTGATTTAACAATGCTTTGGTTTGGACTATAAGCTCATCAGAGTTACAATGGATTTCAGCAAAGAGAAACTTCTACTTCGCTCCAAAAGTCAGCACAACATCAGGCTGTCATTTTTACCACAAAATGATATTTCAAAAATAGTTGTTCTTTTTCAGAAACTTGTTCAAACTACAATGTTCAAGTTTATGTAATTGATACATTCTCAAATAGTATATTATACAGTTTTGATGCTAGTTTTTTATACTTTTGGCAACTCTACTGCAGTACAGTGGCTTTTATTTACACAGTTGTTTTCATGGTTTTGCTTAGGGCTGTAACTAATCCAGTTAATGCAAGATGTTTAACTAAATGTGACCAAAAATGAAGTTTAAGAGAGGCCATTTTCATCTGGATTGTGCATATGCAGAACATTTTTTGTTTTTAGCCACAACGTAATTTCAAAAACAGATTTTTAAAACCGTTTCCACCACTAAAGTGAATTCACGTGTTTGCTGTGACATTTTAATGCAATTAAGTCATTAAACCCTGGCATGTGCAAATGATTAGTATATTATTTTATTATTAAATTAGATGATTTTCATTTCAAAATGATTTGATGTACTTTTTCAATGAACTTGTCAGTTATTGGAGGAGAGTTGAAATGAAGAGACCAGGTGCAGATACATTTATTTCCCTAAAAAGGAAAAAATATTTACTTATTTTGTATTTTTCAAGTATTGGGAGAAGTATGTTCTAAAACAGGGATCACTGCCTTGTAAAGCATGGGCTACTATTGCGTTACTATTCGTACATACAATCACTGTCTTTATGTTCTTTCTAAATCTTTCTCTGTTCACTGAGATCCTTCTCTCTCCTGTGTTTTCCCATCACCGCTGCTCCCTCTGCAGCTCCTCGGCGCGCTCCCCGAAGGCCCCACAGCTTCCACTGTGACTGGTCTCCAGCTGAGGGCTGGAAAGCCCTGGGTCTGTCCTCCACTCCTCCCAATACTCTCACGTCTTCTCTTTCTTCTGCCCCTTCTGACTCTTTTCTCCATCCTCAACCCACACGAGCAGGTAGCCTACTGTATGTCACCACATGTTTATTTATTTATTTGAATTCCTTACTCAACATTAACATTTCTGCTTGACCTTTATGTCACTATGAAAATACAGTATCTGCCTAAAAAAATAGTGATTCTGGGAAACTGCTGAGCCAACCCTCACAAGTTAAGAAAACAAGAATAGTAACTTGTCAGAGTAATACCCTTATGAAATCAGGAGAATATAATTTACTTTTCTTTACTGACAAATATAATCGGGTTATTAAAAAGACGTAATTAAAATGCCTCATCAACCACATCTTTCTTCTGTGTGACTTCAGCTGGTCCCACCTCCTGGAGAACTCAGAGCGTTCCTTCCATCTGCTCTCCCCCCTCTCCCTCCACCTCCTCCTTCGCTCCCCCTGTCCCTCTCCTACCTCCACCTCCAGCTGTTTCCAGGAGGCCCAAAACCCGGGTCTCCTCTGCGGACTCTGGGTGTGCGCTCCTCACCCGCCCCACCAGTCTACCCTCTGCCCCTGAGTCAGGTAGAGAAGACCTCAGTGAGAAGAGTTGGTTTTAAAATGCTCTTGTCTCCCTCATCCTCACCCCTGCTCTCCCCCCCAGCCCCCTGGCAGACTGAATGGATGCCCCCCAAAACCCAAGCCCCACTCTCTCAGCCCGCCCTGTCTCCTAAGTTTCTCCATTCGAACGCTGACGACCCGGGGCTGACCACTGCGGGACAGAAAAAGCAGAAAATAGACACGACACGTATGATATGTGTCCAACCCTTTCCGTCGTCTGTCTTTTAACTCTCCTTGTTCTGTGAAATACTAACATTAGCTAATATTCACTAGAGTAGTTAATTAGTTCTGACAATAGGTTGCGTTCATGTGATTTCACAATATTCCAACGAGGCTGTCGTTTTAAATTGTGCTGAAGGACAGTTGAATAATCTTTCCTGGAAACTATGGTAACTTTTTTTTTTATAGCTAATTTCTTTGTAATTCTTGGGCTGATCCACATGAAACAAAGACGGTCACTTCTTTGGCAGTACACATAAACTATGGTTATTTTATATTGTTTTCATAAAGGTGTTTAGAAAGAAGAAAGCAATAGAAAGCACTTTCATACATAAAAATAATCAAACTCAAATCAAATTTCAAATAATAATCTGTAAAATTATTTGAAGATTTTTTTATTCAACATTTTCTTGCCATATCATTGATTATTTCCTTGAGCACAGGTGTCTTAACACAATGCCAAATGCGGCCCCAGACCATTTTTAGAGGCCCCTGAAATTATTTTGTAATTATTATTAACTTGCAGCATTGATGGTCGAATTATTATGAGCTACCATGGTGTGTTATACCATGGCGTGTTATAAAAAGCCAATTCGCTCAAGAAAACAACCCTTATCATACATTGTATTTAAACCCAACTCGTAATTATAAATTGTACATTTAAAAAAATAAAGATAATTGAGAAATCCTTTAACTTTGTCCAGTTTTGGTTCACTTCAAACATACAGTAACTGAAAAGAAAAATCTATCCGAAAATAATCCAAACAAAAATTGAAGTAATCCTATCGTTTAATTATCTTCATACTGTAAAACACGCAAATAAAAATATCCACAGATGCGGCGGCACGGTGGCTGAGTGGATAGCACTCTCGCCTCTCAGCAAGAAGGTCCTGGGTTCAAATCCCGGCCGGACCAGGGCCTTTCTGAGTGGAGTTTGCATGTTCTCCCCGTGTCTGCGTAGGTTTCCTCCGGGTGCTCCGGTTTCCCCTACCACTAAAAATATGTCCAATAGTTCTAGCATGCGCCTCCTGTACTGGCCCCGCTCCCATCTCTGTGTGGAGTGAGAGACAAATGCCCAAAATTAACAATTGTAAACCGCTTTGAGACTCAGATCTGCAGTGAAAAGGCGGTATATAAATAAAAACTTACTTACTTACTTACTTACTAGATGCAGATGGTTAATGCAGCTTGGAACAATTTCATACGTTCAGCCCCTGGGAGATATTATTTTTTTAAACCCGGCCCCGGACAAAAATGAGTCTGACACCCCTGTCCTATTGAGTTACCCTCCAACCGAAATAGCACTCTACAACATTGACGCAGCCAGCCTTTGTGACTAGACCTTGCTTTGAAAGTTATGGATGGAACATTTTTACCTATGTTTTTATGTTTATTTTCCATTCTCTCCCATGTTCTTCTTTTTCCATCTTTCTGATCTGTCCTGTCTGTCCCGTTAGCTTCCTCCTCTGGATTTGTCCCCTCTTGGAGACCTCCTGTTCCCCCTCGAGTAGAAAGCACCCCCTCTGCTGTGTCTGGGGCGCCTCCTCTTGCTCTCTTACCCCACACTGTTGTCAAAGCTTCTGTCAAAGACCAGGACACAGGTATCAAAACAGACTTTCAACTCAAAAGACGATGGATGTAGCATCCAGGGAGAGAACTGAATACTACCAGAGCTCTTCTTGCATTCCATTTAGTTAGAATCAAATATTTTACACACACTCAATCAATGTGCGAACTATTCCAGCTGCGTTCTCACTTCCGGACTGGCCTTTCTGGAAAACGCATACATGGTTGAGTGCTTGTTGACATGACTTTGCTTTGCTGAAAGTAAATTCTGCTGTATTAACAACACAATGATTTTTTGCAGAGGTCCACCGACAGCTCAGCACCCTGAACGAAGAGGACACACTCTCTACATGTTAGTACAAACACACTCTCTCTGCACTTAAAACCAAGGCATTTATTATTATTATTTAAATCTTGTGCACACATTCAACAACAAACAACCAAACAAGATACAGAATAAACAAAAATACACAGTTTGAAAAGAGGTTGGACAAAGCAGATGTGTATTTGGCTCCAACTGCTCTCACTCATTCGACACAAAGAAAACACACACACACACACACAGCCTCAAACCCTTTCTGATCCTACACCACTCTACCACCACTCGCAATTGCTGAGGACATCTTTCTTTCTCTATCTACATACTTTTAAAATTGTGTTTTCTCTTGTGTCAGGTTTGAATATGTTTTAATTTCTCCTGTTGTGCAGGCCGATATTTTTGACTTTCTCTTAAGATTAAGAAATTAAGAGAGCCTTTATTCGTCCCACAATGTTGCACCACAAGTTATAGGACAGCAGGAATGAGGAGCACACAGCACAAGATAAATGAATAATAACTATACTAATTAACAGGGTGCTTGATAAGTATGGAATTTGAAATACTGTTTTCCAGACCTTGAAAAGTCTTGAATTTTGTGTGAAAGTCTTAATAAAGTATGGGAAAAAAATGTATGGTTAAAAAAATTAACATTTCTAATAAACACAGTTGGTACAATCTCAACCAATGAAGTAGGCAGTACTTCATTGGTTGAAGTACTGCCTACTTCATTGATACCCTAACCCTAACCCTTTTTAAAAAAATATCAGTTTTTAAAAAGTCTGGAAAAAGTCTGGAATTTTAATTTGGAAAAAGAGCAAGCACCCTGAATTATGATTAAAATAAAATCTCTAGCATCTTGGGTTAGTCTTCATCTGATAAATGTTGGACTATGTTCTTACATGGCATTATGCTTGTTTTTCAGCTGCTGAGCACAAAACCCCTGCTGTCCAAAAGTTTGGAGTGGAAGTAGTCAAAACATCACCCGGGTTAGTCTTCACTTTTTCTATGCCTTTTAAACACATGTGTGTGATTTGGCTGTGTGTTTTTGGGTTTCTGAAATTTCTTTGAATTGGTTGCTTTTAACACTTGAATGGCAGAAAACATTGGTTCTGAGTGAAATGTTACTAACATAATCCAATATGAAACTATTTAATTGTAAACATCTCTTGGACATACACTGAAGCTGATGAGAGCTTTTTGCAGTTGTTGTGATTATAGGTTTGAAAAGTAGAAGTTTTATGCCTAAATTCATATTGTTGGAGTGGTCTTGGTAGAATGGCTGCCTCTTGTTGTGTGCTTGGCAGTCATTTTAGATGTTAGTTTCTACGGTTGTGTTGTTGGCATTGATGCTTGCAGTAATAGCTTTTATCTTCTACTCAACTGTGTATTGCTGTATAGACAACACTCAGCCAAATGAATTTATATTGGATTTTGTTTATTCCTTAGACTTCAGAGCATGGCCTCACTCCTGTCTACTAGTCCTCAAACGTCTTTAGAAACAGGATCAAACCTTGCAGACATCAGCCAAATACCAAAGGATACACTAATGTACAGACGAACACTAGATATTTATGGTAACTGCGCAGAAATGGCTCCAAATATGCAGTTATTAACAGCACCTAAAGGAAATATATTGTTTCCAGAAAGAGGGCAGTGTGCTCCTCCCACACTACCGAAACCGCATTTAGAATTACACCCCAATGCATCCAAAAAACAAACAAAACAACGAAAAAGGACAACAAAAGCAACGCAATCAGATGCCCATGTCAGAGATTCTGGGTAAGTGCAATGTCCCTTAAGCATCCTAGAGCAGACTCATCCATGATAGTAATTGGTGGTATATTTTCTCCTCCTTTAGAACTGCCATTTTGCCTATACTTGAAGAATGCCTTCACTCAGAAAATGGGGGTACACATATAACCAGCAGTATGCAAAGTAGAAAATCACAAAGCAAGATTATAATTGCAAAGACCGAATTGGCTGATTCAAACAAGATCTTACCCAGCATGACTTCTACTCAAGAGACTCCCTTGAAACTGGATTATACGTCTCCATCAAAGTCAAGCACTGAAATCCTAAAAGAAGATTTGTTTATTTCTCAAGTGGAGATTGGGCCTCTAATTCCAAAAGAGAGATCAGTTTGTCACTTGCAGACGGTCACGCAGCAAGCAAAGATCTGTGAAGACACACCGACAAAGATAATTAGAAGTTGTCCTCAGGCGTCCATTGTACCTGGAATGCCTTCATTGCATCAGCTTTCGGTTATTTCTTGCTCTGAAGCTAATAACCAGTTATACATGTCGCCCCATAAAAGAGCACCTCTACTCTTGCAACACAACCTGGACCACCAGATAATTGGGAGCGAAAACTTTCCAAAAATGGTGACAATAGCACCATCTTGCGCAAGGTCGGCTAGTATACCAGGCTTTCCATCTGCCTTGAAGCCAAGTATTGTCAATATCTTGGGGACATGCCCAAAAACTTGCAGCATTCCAGGTTTTCCGTCTTTGAGTCCTTTAACAGACCTGAAAATACATACTTCGGGGACAAAATGTATTTTGCTGACAAAACCATTGATGAAAAAGCCAATATTGTTCAGTAAAGTCCATGGAAACATTGACCCTGAAATGATAGCAATCATGGTTTGCATTTTGCCTACATGTTCTAAAACGGCAAGTGTCCCTGGGTTCCCTTCAGTTGAGCAGCGTTATTCTACAAAAAGTCCAACTATGACCAGTCTACTCCCTACATGCCCGGGCCAAACAAATATCACTGGCATGCCATCCAAACGAAGCCCAAGAGAAACATACAACTGGCATTTCCAACAGGACTTGGTACCACAAAAGAAAATGTGGTATGATTTTGTCATAGATTCTGGAACACAAGAAAATTATGAATTTTTAAAAGAAATGGTCAATCTACTCCCTTCCTGTCCCTCTACAACGGCAATCCATGGTTTCCCTTCAGCTCCACGGCAGGACACTATTACCATTGATTATCTAGAAAGGGATTATCCTGGCATGTTAGAGGTGTTGCCAAGCTGCTCTTCAAAAAGCTCAATTATTGGATTTCCTTCGAAAATTCAGACCAGCTTTGGCAATGACAATGTTCTGTATACAGGCTGGCATATGTTGAAACATCTTAGTCACGAAATACACAAAGAAAACGCCCAAGCCTTTTGTCCTCCGCTTGCCTAACTGAAGACAACGCAATGCTGAGAGGAATCGTCAATATGTTTCCAAGTTGCCCCACAAAAAGTACAATATTTGGGTTGCCTTCCGCTCAACGCCACAAGCCTAGTATGGTGAATTTGATGCCATCATGTCCCAAAGAAAGTGTTATTCCAGGATTTCCTTCAAAGAGTTGTTGTGAATCAGTTGAGAGGAATTGGTTTCTATGTAAAAACACACTCTTTCAGACATCACCAAAGAAAACAGAGTCAGTGTTACAACAGCCGATAGTTAAATCAGATGAGAATCAGCAGAATCATAACCAGAGTATGATATATATGCGTCCCAGCTGTCCACAAACACCATGTTTACCGGGCTTCCCATCCCTGTCTGGTCAGGTCCTGGAGCATATACCCAGTATTGTCTGTCCTGCACACCTGTCCTACATATTCACAAGTTTTGTGGAATACCATCTATAATGTTGAAAGACTCTCACAACTGGATCATAAATAACATTTCAATTTATGAAAAGCCAACACAGACGCCTTGGACTATATCTGATCAAAACCCATATGCTGTTGGAAAGCTGTTTGGTTACAATTATGGTATCAATGTTACCACCTTGCCCCAAACAGTCAAATATTTATGGGTTTCCTTCAAAGGGATGTCAAACTTCAGTGCCACGCGTGACAACAAAACCATCAGATGTGTTTGCCTCTTTAGATACATTTCCAGAACATAGTGCAATTCCAGGTCTCCCCTCCAAATCACAGAAAGAGTATCATGGTTGGAATATGAGTAGAAATCCAATCTGGGAAAGATCTCTGATGATAGATTTAATCGTACATTCTTGGAGGTCACTTTTTTTTTTTAAATTGAATATTCCGACGCGGAAAAGAGGTTGGCAAGACCTCTCGGACAGTCCGTGCATGCACCTGTTTGACAAGAATAAGGTAAGCAGACACCTTTTTATATGTAAAGTCTGCATAATTGGATACTAGCTAAATTTTGGTCTGTTTTTGAGGTCTGTCGAACTCTCTAAATTGTGTTCAAATAAGTGAGGATCCATAAAGTGAAAAGTGTTGGCCATAAGTGAGGATCCATAAAGTGAAAAGTGTTGGCCATAAGTGAGGATCCATAAAGTGAAAAGGCCATAAGTGTATAGGATCCATAAAGTGAAAAGGCCATAAGTGTATAGGATCCATAAAGTGAAAAGGCCATAAAGTGTATAGGATCCATAAAGTGAAAAGGCCATAAGTGTATAGGATCCATAAAGTGAAAAGGCCATAAGTGTAGGATCCATAAAGTGTTGGCCATAAGTGAGGATCCATAAAGTGAAAAGTGTTGGCCATTAAAGTGAATAGGATCCATAAAGTGAAAAGTGTTGGCCATTAAAGTGAATAGGATCCATAAAGTGTAAAGGCCATAAAAAGTGTAGGATCCATAAAGTGTAAAGGCCATAAGTGAGGATCCATAAGTGAAACCATGGTGTAAAATTAAAAGTAATTATAAAAAGGGAAACGTGTTAAGGAGGCCTTTGTTACAAAAGCTTTGAAATTGACGAATTTCAGGCTGATAAATGACAAAAGTAAAGAAGCAACAATATTTCAGTGATCACGGTTTAAATTACATACAGAAAAAGGGAGTTTTTGTTTTTGGCGTGAACAGAGTTCACCGGAGAATGCAGAGTTTTATCTAAAGTTGAGCTATGAGAGCTTTCGTGAGTTATTTACATTTTTTGCCGAGTTTTATCTACAGTTGAGCTATGAGAGGGTTGTATCCAACAGTTGTTTTTGTTTTTTAGAAAGAGATTTTAAGTTTAAATTAGTTTGCTACCTCGATAAAATAGAAGCGTAAACGTTAAAGACAAGAGTGCCTTTTGTTACTAGTGTGGAAAGTGATCACTTCTAGATTTGGATGACAAAAGTATAAAGAACAACATCAGTTATATTCGCTTAACAAAGTAATCTTGAAAGTTATTCTTCTGTATCTTTTTGCCTGTGTGTGCACATCTCTATCTGCTGCCGTTGTCAGGGAAACGGCCCCCTCCTTCGCTGCTCTGGCTCTGAATCTGAAGCAAAGCTACTGCTTTTAGGATTTAGGCTTTTCATAGTTGTTATTCCGTTAAATTTGCTAAATTTGCAATTGAACATTGTGTTAGACACAGTTAAACGTTTTTAAACACCATTAGTAAATATAAGTTTTGAATATTATATGTTTTTTGAAACCCAAATATTAGTGCTAAAAGCTGTGCAATTCTTTTTAGACCTAACATATTTCTAGATTCCATTCTTTTAAATCTGCTGCTTATTTTGTGAGTCCATTATTGTATCTGATATTTCATAGCTGTTAGTGAGAATTTTTTTATGTTTTTATTTTAGTTACAAAAGCCGTTTTTTCAAACATTTAAATTAGAATCTGTTAAAAGTGATTAATGATTGTAGACTTCGTCTAAAAAGAAAGAGGGAATTAGGAATTAGGCTGTAAAAGTATTATTAAGTTAAACTGTGACCCAATTTACAGTCTAAAAGCTGCGAGTTTTGTGAGTTTTGTTTTGTCTATAGCTCTGGCCTTGCAGCTGCTGCTCACTGCAGGGCGAGCAGAGTTTGATAGTGTCTTCCAATTCAAAATGTTTTTAAAAGTTTATTGAGTGCATTTGAAGAATGCAGCAATTATTTTAAATTAGAATATATGCTATAAATGTTCAAGTGTAAAAGGGAAATTCCATAAAGTGATTAATCCAGTTTAGTTAATCTTTTTGCTTTGACTTCATGTTTTCAAGTTTTGTTTTAAGGTTTTTCAAAATTCATTTTTACAGAGATTTTTCATACAGTTTTAGTTGCGATTTGAGTAATAATAATAATTCATTCTATTTTATGGCGCATTTCAAGAAACCCTAGCAAGCCAAGATTAAAAACATCACACAGTACAGAAGTACAAAATAGAATACATTTTTTAAAGTTTAAAAGGTTTAAGAGATTTGAGTCTTGTTTTTTATTAAGAGTTTCTGGTTTTAAAAAGTTTCACATTAGTAAGATAATAAGTAATCTTTTATTTACATAGCGCTTGGGAAAACCCAGAGCGCTCCAAAATTGTTTAGACTTAGAGAGAAAAACAATCTCATTCGCATACTGACATCTGTTGTTTTTTAAATTGGCCGTCTCAAGGATTGTT
The DNA here is from genome assembly GCA_964034765.1 of Knipowitschia caucasica. Lineage (NCBI taxonomy): Eukaryota > Metazoa > Chordata > Actinopteri > Gobiiformes > Gobiidae > Knipowitschia > Knipowitschia caucasica. Next base: position 22,471,304 of record OZ035841.1, read on the forward strand.
TTTCAGACTCTGGCACACTGTGGGAGAGGTCACTGCTGGACACTGGACACCAAAGCCCACCCAGCCACAGGTCACAGATCAAAGAGCAAAGGGAAATGCCACCTCTACGCCCCTCCCCCCACTACAGAAGTAAGTGGGAGTGAGACCGGGGCCATGAAAGAGAGGTATCTGGAGGCAGTGATGGGTGGAGCGTCAGGTAGAGACCTGGAGGAGAGTTGAAAGTGTGTCCAGTTGGTTTGCATCACCACAGTGTGACCTTTGACACCTACGGGTGGTTCGAGGAGTCTGGAGAGACAACCCCAAAATTCACATACACATTCATACACTCACACATTCACATTTACATATAGATACATGAAAAAGCAGAACATGAGAAAAAAAGCATTTTAAAAGTTTACTCCAATGTAAACACATATTTTTAATTGTCTATCACTTGAATCTTTAGTTGAATCAGTATTTTTTGAGACCAGAAATGTTCATTTGAATTCTATATTGTCATGAACTTAATTGACGTCTGTCCTGACACTTTTGATTTGTTGATTTTGTACTGTGTGAAGTAATTACATTGATTAGAATTAGATCTGATAAAAACACAAATTAGAGAAGTAAACTGCGCTTGCTTTTGTCTGAGAGACATTAGCAACAGCAGGAATAGAAATTGTGTTAAAGTAGAATCAAAGTGACTAACCATAGAAAGTAACTATTGCATTACAAGCTGTGTACAGGAACTGTGACACTGCACCATTGACCAGAAGTGCATCGCAAATGACCTGATGTGCTTCAACTGAAAAGACTGTATCTGGAGATCTGATGTCCAACTGGAGAAACCAAAACCATGGCTTGAACCCTACTGATGTCCAAGATGACATCTCTCGAAATATGACCTGACCTGATGACGACTGAGACTCACCCTCAGGGGACCTGAGGACCTGAGGACCTGAGAGAGAGAAAACTGGGGAGTGATGTTTATATTTTTGAAATCATACATTGATGAGTGCTAAATGAGACAGATACTCATGATTCTTTCTTTTGTTTTTGTTTGTCCCTAGCTTCTGGACATCTGATGATCTATTGGACACAGACATTTGCAGAACAAGAACCAGCCAATGAAAACGTCTATTGCCGATGCTATTGCTACAACCAGAACCTGTGACCAAATGCAATATACATGTTAAGTATTCGGACATCTGACAGACAAAAACTTTGACTTTTTTAGTCTGGTAGACTGAGCAACTGTTAAAAACTTTGAAAATGATAAAGTATGTATTGTAGCGTTTTATTAGATGTCAAATAGTAGTAAAAATGTAAAATTTGACTTCCTTTGTTTTTCATAAACACATTTCCACATAAGAGTTAAAATAGTACCCTACAATGTTATCCTTTTGATAGATCAGCTATAATATTAGAATCAGAGTTATGTTACAGCCATTAAAAGTGACAGAAGTCACAAATTAGGAATATGCCTTTGCTCAAACTGCAGCCAAACTTTGGAGTCACAATAGTGTAAAAATAGAGATAGATAAATGCATCAACCATAGATTCTTTCAAAAATAGAGAATATTCTTAGCCAGTGCTAATATCAAATGGTAAAAGGACCATTTCACAAGCATTTACGTCAAAAGTAGATAAAGTTGGCCTGCTCACAGGTATCTCCAAACATGCAGTAAAACAGCTGCAGTACATTCAAAATGCTGCAGCCCGAGTCCTGACTAGAACCAGGAAGTACGACCACATTAGTCCGGTCCTCAGGTCTCTGCACTGGCTTCCCGTGGCCCAGAGGATAGACTTTAAAGCAGCTCTCCTGGTGTACAAGTCTCTCCATGGCCTTGCACCAAAGTACATCCATGATATGCTAGTCCCATATGAACCAGCCCGGACTCTGAGGAGCGCAGGGACGGGACTCTTGTTAGTGCCCAGAGTCAGGACTAGACAGGGGGAGGCTGCTTTTCAGATTTATGCAGCTAAAGTCTGGAACAGTCTTCCTGAGGATGTGAGACTGGCTGCCTCTCTGTCAATGTTCAAATCCATGTTAAAGACTTTTCTTTTTTCCTGTGCATACAACTAGAGAATTTTATCTTTTTAACACACCTTGTTATTTATTGTTGTAACTTTTTGTGTTTTTAACTATTTTATTGTTTTTAATTACTAGTTTGATTCTTATGTTTTTAAATTACTTATGTGATTTTAATGCTTTTTAATTACATATGTGTTTTTAATTGTATTTTAATGGTGATGATTTGTGCATTGTGTGGTGTGGACTGTGAGGCGCTTTGTGTTGCCCTGTGCAGGAAAAGCGCCCTATAAATAAAGATTGATTGATTGATAAAGTTAATTACAGTTTTATGTACAGTTTTATTAGATACTTGCCAAATTCACTTGTGTTCACACATGAGTGAATGTTGACAATACAAAAAGTTCATATGAGTGTAGCCTAGATTAATGCCTAGATCAATGAGATAGATTAGAACCAACAGAGATTCAAAAGCATTTTGATGTATTTGGGTGTAGCACAAAAACACAATAGTAGATATTTAGATATTGAGAAGTTTCCAGCGCAAACACCATTGTAGAATAACTGACCCCAACCCCAAACCTAATTAGCTACTATTAGGATAATACTAATTTGATTAATGATGTTCATTCATCCCAAACTGCCTGACAATAATATCTTTAGATAATAAAAAGTAATAAATCACTGACCACTATAGAAGTGTAAATGTTGACCATTTGCCTTACTGTGTTCACAGTTTTATTCCTGAGAATGAGAATAGACATAGAGCAAAGCCACTGATAATAAGCCACTGATAATGAGAGTATAAACCACAGAGAGATTTGTTAGATTAAAATGTATGTTTAAAAATATGGCTCAATATAAGCAAATATGCAAACATATTTGTAAATAGATTAGAATAGTTTTAAACTATAGTGAATAGTAAAAGTAAAGTACACAGTCTAAGATTAAAAAGTGAAAATAATACAGTGAAATAAGTGAAGTGAAGTGTAAACAATTAGCATTAGAATAAAAGTATAGAGTAATAAAAGTGAAATTAGCTTCAAATTTGAGACTCAGCTCGTTTTTGTCTGTGTTTTGACTGAATCTGCTGAGTTCTTGTGTGTCCAATAGTTTTTGTTTGTTTTTATTTTTGATTTGTTTTTTGTTTGTTTATTTACTTTATTTGTGTTTTTTATTTTTTCCCAGGATAGAGGATAAAATCCACTGATATTGATTTGATGATTATGAGTTTAATGCATACATTTTCTTTGTTTTTAATAATGTGTTTAAGTTTTTTTTTTGGATTTTTTTTTTTTTCTTTTTCCACTTTATTGATTGATCAAATTGAATGATCACATGTGATTATGTGATCAAAGGGGAGGGTATTAGTATTAGATAGCAATATGGCCTACGTGCAGGACTGTACAAGGACTCCATGTTATGACTATGATTTGACTGTCTCTTTGTGACACGTATGTCTTTCGATGTGTGACGTGACAATGACTATATAAACTGTGTACTGCCTTTATTCTGTCTGAGAGAAAGAAACAGAGTAAACCAGTGGAACTTGAGAGAAACTTAAATAAACTTCCAGAGTTTGGCACACCACGATCCGTCTCTGTCTGCTTGAATCCTGACACAGGATACACACACATACACAAGAGGGCAGCAGTGAGAGTGACAAGTATAGGCTTCTTCCCTAAAGTCCTTCAAACTCATTTAGTCAAGGCTAAAATAAAAAATTGAAAAATAATACTTGTAATAATAATTGTACTTGACATTATGGACATAATTTACCAATATTTAGCATGAGATTAAATGTTTTATATGTCAATTAAGAGAGTACACTTATGGCTGGCATAAATGAATCAAAATGGGGCCAAAGTTTTCATTTCGCTGACTAATTGTGTATTGAATGTTTAGTTTACTATTTTGAGAGAATAAGAGAGTCCAGACCCGGTATAAAAGAGTAGAGCTTCTTGCTTACAAGTAGACACGGTTTGGTTGTCCTGTCTATACTGAATATATTGTGTATGGTTTCCAGTGGTAGTTCCCTCAGGACGTGTAGAAGAACAAGAAAAATCAAAGAACAATTGTCAGATAATGTCGTTGATTCTTACCAAGAAGTCGAACGACGTTGTCATGGTCGAAGTTCTTCATGATCTCAGCCTCTCTCAGAAACTCGTTCAGCTCTTCCTGACGATGAAATCCGACTGAATGAGATAAAAATGAGTAAGCAGAGAGCAGACCTGGTCCTCTTGTGTGTTAGTATTGAGAGTAACTTTACCTCTCATCGTTTTCACAGCCACTTTCATGCTCTCACCGTCTGCTCGAGTAAAGACCGCCTCGTACACTGCCCCAAACTCTCCTACAAAACATAATTCATTTCTTTATCATTATACGTCACACAAAAATAAGTGATTTCATAAAGTGATTTAATGATAACAATACATCTGTTACTATTGTAGCCACAGCTGCCTTGGGGCACACTGACAGAGGACCAGTGCCCCTCCGACCAGAACCAATCATTCACACACCAGACTCATACTAGAGAATGTGGGTGAAGTGTCTTGCCTGAGGACACAATGACAGCTTGGCATTTTACAGCCAAAACTTTAGCCAACACCACTTTACTTAACATGGTGTTTCCAGAGGTCTCCCATCACAGTACTAACCAGCTCCTGCCCTGCTTAGCTTCAGAGGTCTAACAGGTGCTAGTGCTTCAGTGAATATGAACATCAGATCCCAAGTCACATGTTTTCAAATATCTTACACATTTTACGATAAGAAAAAATACTAAATTGTGTGTATCAAGAATTTTAGTGATAAATAATGCCTGCCTGAAGAAAGTCAGTGTTAAAAGTTTGTATTAAAAGTCTGTATTAAAAGTCAGTATCACTCTAGTTTTGTTGATCCACAAACAAACCGTTGCCGAGTTGGTTTCCCAGAGTGAGTTGTCGTCTCTCCACCAGGACGTCCTTCAGTGAAGCTGCGAGTCCAACTCCCAGTCTCTCAAACAACTGCATCACACTCTCTGCTTCTGCACAGGGCCAGACATCAGACACAACACAATCTCCTCAAACCATAGAGTAGAAGGGGACTCACGGTGGGCGGGGTCAGGGGTCACCTCTGTGTCTTGTGTACGTCTGTATGAGACCCCAGGATTGATGGGACTCAGCCCCAAATACTGCTCCGGTCTGGGAATATTTCTAAATATTATACCAAAATGACAATATATTAGACAATAGATGCCTTATTATATGTATTGGTGTGGACTTTAACCTGGTTTTATTTTGATATTGGTTCTTTGAGCTTTGATTGGCTGACCCACTCTAGTGTGTCACCTGTGTGTCTGTGTAATAACTGTGTAAACATACCCTGTGCTTTTTCCACTTGTTGTGTGTCCATTGTCTACCACGTTTGTGTAGCTGGCTTGTCTTTAGTTTTGGAATTTTGTGTTTTATTGTACCATGGATTTGGATTCAATTAATATTAATAAATCAATAAATCACACTTAAATTTCAGTCCAGTATTTTGGATTATGTATGTTGATAGAATGATACAATTACACCCCAATTTTTAGATCTCTTTGCCTTTGCCTTTGCCGTTGTCTTTGTCCTGCAGTTGTGATGTTTTACCTGAGTGTGTTGAGCTTGCGTTGGCGGATACACACTGAGACTGATATGACCACTAACAGAAGCAGGACTCCAAACAGGACCCCCACAGAGACCGACACGTACTGGCCCCTCTGCTGCAGGGACTGTGACGTCACACGGGCCTCTTCTCTGGTCGTGTGTGTAGCGCTCACTGTCACCACAGGGGGCGCTCTCCCTGAAAACACAGTCAGATTACAGCCTGATGCACTCGTTTCAACACGTTCAAAGTGAATAACAAACCATGTCTTGTGACTATTAGTACTGACTGAGTAACATCAATAACTGTAATTTGGGAAAGCACATGTTGAAACCGTCCCCAGGGGTTTTTGTAAATGTGTGTTTGTATATAGGTTAGTCAGCTTGCAACATGTCTCAAAAAGTTGTCCTTAAGTGACCGGAATTGCTCAAAAATAAATTAATACAAAAAACACAAAGGAAATCTCTTTAGCGAATGGTTAGGAAAATAAGTATGAGTATACACATGGCCACTCAATTTTTCAATTCATTTCCAATGATATTGAGATTTTAATATTCTCAAATGATTACATGGTTGTCAGTACAGAACTATGTGTATACTGCATGTGTCTTACATCGGTAAATTTGTCTTTGTCTGATTGATAGCTTTCAAAATATCTCAAAAAGTCATCCTTAAGTGATGTGGGATGAGGGTTGAACCTGAATGACTCACAAATAAATAAATAAGAAAAATACAAAGGAAAACTCTTTAGCCAATGGTTAGGAAGATAAGTTGGGATACACATGGCCACTCTACGTTTCCCAGGGGATTAAGTTAAATATTCACCACTAATGACATGTTTTGGTTTTCTATGTGTACAGTCTTACATCTGTGAATAATGACAGAGGCAGTGGAGGAGGATGGGGCCCCCTGCACTTTGCTTATGTCGTTCTGGGCCTGCACCGACAGCCTGTAGTCCTGGTACGGGTCCAGTCCAGTGAGATTGACAGATGTCGGGTCAGCGCCCATTAGGTAAAGCACTCCTTCACAGCTCTGGGTGCCATATTGTCCCCGTGTCTCACACTGGACATGGTAGGACATCTCCGGCCGGCCCCCGTGGTCCAGAGGAGGATCCCAGGTGAGAATCAGCACTGAGTCGTCAAAGTGATGGACAGTCAGGTTTACAGGAGCTGAGGGCGGCTCTGAGGACGAGAGGACAAATAAAGAGTCTTTATATGACTGAATGTGCACCAAATTCTGTCACTATGATTTAAAACGTGTCTTACGAGCACAGCCGAGGTCGTGCGGGTCAGAGGGGAGGCGGCTGAAGCCCTCCTCACACTCACACCAGTCTGATCCCAGTCTGAGAGTCTGACTGTGGGGAGGGCACTTCTGACATCCACCACTCTCATTGGCCCAGCGGTAGAATCCTATTCCACAGGCTAAAAAGACACTTCGACAATTAGTTTTGTGGCAACTTCACAAAAAGTATTGAGTATAGCTGTTGTTTGAAGTTTATGCTGTAATATCAGTCACTTAATCAAAACTTTTTACATGATATAAACTCCTGGATTCTGGTGTCCTAGGAGAATAAAAGAATATTTACCCTGGCAGGAGTCAGCGGCAGGCTGGTGCCCTGCTGCACACACACACTGTCCCTGCTGTGGCCCCCACACTCCTCCCTCACTGCAGGTTCTTTCTAGAGGACCCTCCACCTCCACGGCCCCTTGCACACAGGAGCCCCTCACTGTGGAGCCCCCAGCCGCTGCAGAGAAGGAGCTAAGGTCCAGCACCATGTGTGAACACCTCCTGTAGAAGACTCTCAGAGCAGACACCAGCACACAGGTCCCAGAGAAGGACAGTCCCAGCTGGAAGCCTGCCGTTCGGACCACCCCCAGAGGCAGACCCATGTGGGGGCTGAAGTACGAGGGCAGTTCACTCGTGGGAGTGGTGGGAGGAAACTGTTGCGACACATTGAGCTCCAACACTTTCCAGCGCTCTGAGGTGTGTGTGCTGGGGAACATGTGGTCCAGGAGGTGCACCTGCAGCGGGACCGGCTGAGGCTCCTGCTCCTGAGCAAATGTGATGTCCACATACAGATGTTTGGCCTCTCCTCGCTCTGTCCACTCACTGAGGACAGTCCTCCTGGCCGAGCTGGCACAGGCCTGCAGCACTGGCACCAGGCCCATGGCACCAAGTCTCATTCTGAGGATAACATACTGAAAGTGTAGAGCAAACATGTTGATAACATGCATTCTGTCCTAATGCTACTGTCAGGAGGTGCAGTGGGTAAAGGACGTACCTCCTTTTCAGGATGAGACTTCCATGTTGACTGTTGAGTTAAACGTAATATGTCCACTAAAATAAAACACAATATGCACTGGTTAAGAACATTTGTCTCAAAAGGCCCAGATGTGAAAAAGCTTGGTTTTCACGACTACAAATGACAACAATCTGGATATTCCTCTGAGCAGTGAGGTTCCCTCTTTTCATCTGCGGTAGTTTCACTACAGTTTAGTCTCGGTCGACACAGTAGACATTTGGAAATAGGATAAAAACAGTCCATAGTGTAAAGGCAGATCAGTGTTAATGATTCTTCTGTACAATGTCTATCGTCAACACTGACCTTTGGGCCATGACATACAGTCCTACAGTCTACACACTACAGGCTCTAATCTTCTTCCTGAAGGACTTTGGCTCAGGTTCTGGACAGTGCAGCCTGTACTCACCGTCCTGAGGAGGAGGAGGAGTCGAGCTAAGGCCCAGAGTCCAGAGCAGCAGAAGAACCAGCAGAACCCTCATGTTGCCGCTCTCTCCACAGTGCGTCTGCAGCAGCTGCTCCTCCATGAGTCAGGACACTTTAATTACAGCATAGAGCCTTCCTCTTTCTGATTCCTGATAACTTCCTGTGTTTTTCTCACACTAATCGGCAAATGTTTTATTCCTCTGTGTTTTTATTTATATGATGGAAAAATAATAGTGAGAATGTGATTCCTTATATTCAGATTCACTAAAACTGTTTGTTTTATGAATGAATCATTATGATGACATTTATTACTTTATCATTTTGTGTATTTATTTTTGAAGATGTGTTGTATACAGTGGGACAAAAAAGTATTTAGTCAGCCACCGATTGTGCAAGTTCTCCCACTTAAAATAATGACAGAGGTCTGTAATTTTCATCATAGGTACACTTCAACTGGGAGAGCCAGAGATCTTCCTTGTTTGAAGTGACCAAATACTTATTTCCCACCATAATTTACAAATAAATCATTTAAAAATGCTACAATGTGAAATCCTGGATTTCATTTTCACATTCTGTCTCTCACAGTCTAAGTGTACCTATGATGAAAATTACAGACCTCTGTCATTATTTCAAGTGGGAGAACTTGCACAATCGGTGGCTGACTAAATACTTTTTTGCCCCACTGTATATGTGTGTGTCATGAGAAATCTGTGAGTCTCCCTTTAAAATGTGTATTTTTAACTGAGTTTTTAATTTCAGATTTGTGTATATATAATTTTAAATGATCGTGATGGAAAACATAACAGTGAAATCACTGAAACGTTTGCTTTATTTTAAAGCTTCCTTTTTCTCCGGGACTTTTTTTCTGAAAATTGATGACTCAGACAAATTTCACCTCATGACATTTATGTTTCCAGTGCCTAATTATATCATCTGTAAAGTGTTATTCCTGCATTATCTGAGGACTTCCTTTTATGAATGCACTGCTTTATAGACTAGAGAGCAGCAGAGCTCACTTTCTAAGTCTAAATAGATGAAAACACACTGGAACAGGTCAGTTGTACATATTTTTATCAATAAAAAAGTGCATATACCACAAATGAGCGACAGAAAGTCCTTGTTTTTCAGACAGTGAACGTTGTTACAGCACAACACTGGAGACAGCAGCACAACACCTCTCAAACACACACTGACAACACATGTGCAAACCATATCTCACCACACAATCTAACGCACAGCAAAGTCATGAAATGTAACCAAGCAGCATCCAACACAAACAAGTTTTCATTTAACAACATTTCACGCTGGTTGTTTTCTGTGTGTCACAGAACAGTTACAGTTCACAGAAATCCATCTGTAAATGACCTCCATAAATACATGTTTTATTGTTGCTGTGATATTTGTTTAATGGCTACAAAGACATAGACAGTTGTCATTCACTGCAAAGTGCTAAAATTATGGCTTTCTGATTCAATATTTACAGAAAGTATTAAGTTAAATAAAAGCAACATCTTCTTATTTTGCGGTAACAACAGAAGTATGAAATGTAACAGTCACTCGGACACCGGGTCAATAGTTTGGAGCAGCTGTTTTCACATTTATATTTATGTTTAAGGCCACGTAGTAAAGCAGAAAGTTTATTAAAAGGCACCTGTTGGTGCTGGTGAGCAGTGGTTTTGGATTTCACATGTCTTCTACTTTGGCAACTCGCTGTATCAATAAACACTAAAACATAAAACCTCATCAGTAACAAATTCAACCTCAAACTATCTTCCTCCAAAAACTGCACTAAAGTTTAACAAAACGTTAGTAAACCATCCAGGGTTCCTAAATATACCATTGTAAAATAACAGTGGACATTCATGACAAACACAGTTTATCCTCCTCTTGATCTGCTGGACTCAGTCCACAGCAGACGGAGTGTGGGTCCACAGTCTCCTTGCTTCAGTTTTACCTGCAGGTAGCACAGGTACATATCTCTGCTCACTGCATCACACACTTGTCCTTCTGCTGTTTGGAGTACTTTCTACGTCTCTGCTCCAGGCCTCGCTCCAGACGCTCGTCCTCTTCCAGGGCGCTGAGGGAAGCACACATGACATCATTGGTTTATACACTTCTGTGAGACAAACTGAAGTAAAGTTCCAGAGAGTGGTTGGTCCTCACCCTCGCTCCTTGGCGTCCATGTTCTGCACCAGCTTGTCCCTCTGATTCACAAGAGACACCAGCTCTTGCAGAAGCAGCTGCTCCCGGTGCTTGTGGTCTGGAGTTTTCTGCCACTCTGAACAACACATATGGGTCAGCACTGCCCTCTACAGGCTGCAGAGAGAATTACAGCCATTTACCTTCTGTTGCCATGATGTCTTGCAGTTCCTTCTTCAACAGCTCAAATCTGGTCTCTAAGTCTTGTTCTTCCAGCCTGAGAAACACACACAGGGATTAACAAACTAGAGCATAGAACTCTGATTAGGATGTGACAGAAATATACAAATATAATTACAGCAGCTGCAGGTGGTCCTGTCTCCGTATCAGAGCATTCTTTTTGTTCACCAGAGTGAACCACTCCTGGATCAACCGCTCCTCCTCCACTTTGTCACTGCCTGCAGGACACACATGCAGCATGACTGTTGTGTGCGTAATGAGTGTTTGCTGAAGGCGGAGGTGATGGAGATGGAGCACTCACCTGTTTCCATGAGCTGTCGGAGGTTCCTCTCGACCACACCTGCTCTGTTGTCCACGTGGTTCTGCTCGGCCTCCAGCGCCTCCATCTGATTCAGCACATACTGATTTGTGTCCTGGAAGAGTTCAAGCTATTTTAAATCTCCCAATAGTACACAACATACATGTTTATCAATAATAGCTTAATGTTGTTAACAGCTATTCTCTTGATATTAAAATAAGTTCATTGGATGCCTAAAGGTCAAAGAATATGGGATTATTCTATACATTTGACCAAAACAAAGCTCAAGTAATGCCCCTGGACACATTGGGTTATCTTATTAAAATACTCTCTCTTCTCAGCAAGTCTATAGAAGGATTTAAAAAAAATATGAATTGATTACTAACTGAGTAGATCAATATAATTAATAGCAATAGATTCACCTGTTACAGCCCTACAATATGATTCTAATGATACCTTAATACTATGACCCCACCTGGCCCTCGAGTCTTGTTTCCTCTTGGAGGCTGTCTGTCCGTTCTGCAGAGGAACAACAGTTACATTCTGACCGTGATCGTATAGATACCATGCCATGATGTCAGCTGAATGTGAACATGAAGAATGTGTAACTTCACAAACCGGTTTCTGAGGTGCTTCGGGTGAGTGAACTGTCGTCGTGTCCTGTAGCAGCCTGTAAGAGCAGCGAGACAAAACTTGATTTGTCAAAAAAAGACTATATTTAAGATATGACAACCTACTAACTAACATATAACCTTTTATTTTAATAAGGCAAAATGGAGATTGATTAAGATTAAGTGTTTGTGTCATATTGCCCGGTTTTAATGTCAATACACTTTATCTTTATGCAGCGTTAAACACGGCAGGGGATATGTTTTCTAAGGCCCTGTTCAGTCGGAGACGCTGCGACAGTAAAACGTTAAAGGAGGGTATTGGTTTGGCCTCTTGTTTACATGGACGTACATTTGGACATGCGCAGTAGCCGAGAAAAAACGTAAACAACAATGGAGGGATCAACTAGCCGTAGCTACGTGTGCTTTGAGCGATACACAGAGGAGAATTCTACTCCTTCGTCTATCCAAACGAAACCACACAAAGATTTAGTTTCACTTTCCATTTTTGCTGATGCTGTTTAACGCAGAATGATATTGGTGCATTCTTTCTCGTCTTTGCAGCGGCCTGAGAAGGATGTTGTTGAAGAAGTGATTATACCGGTGGGTGTTGTGCGTGTCGTGATGTAAAGTTCTACTGCTCACTACTGGCCGGGCGCTAGAATTACATTGTTTTCCATAGTCGGCGAAGAGAGTGAATAGAATAAGAAAATTAAGGCCATACCGCTGCAGATTCCCCCTCATCCACTGAGCTGCTCCTTCGCTGTGAGCGCCTCTTCTTGACCAGGTCTGCGTCTTTGATGTGAGAGAAAGTGGACTTGGACAGAAAGTGAGTCCGTGGAGGAGCCACTGGTGACTGCGTCCCGCCAGCGCTCTGCTGCTTCTTCTGCCTCTGAGGTGTAACGACGTCGCTCTTCACCTCCTTCTCCATCGCAGCTCCATTGTTCTCTAAACTTATGCCCCCCTCTTGTAGCCGCTCGGTGCAGTATCGAACAGCTGCCTCTGGGTCCTCTGGAGTGGTCCTGGAGCCCACCGCGTAGCTGGAGTCACTGCTGTCCTTCTCTATGTGCAGAACGCTGAGCTCCTGTCCCATGAAGTGAGTGCGAATCTGGCTCAAGTACGTCATTACGATAAGTCGGTCCGGAACAGAGAGCATCACCATATCAGAGGGCTCCATCAGGCGAGAGATGCCCAGCTCCGCGAAGCCGTCAAAAGCCTGAAAAATATGAAATAAGAGGATATAGGCCAGAAAGACAACGAGACCCTCATCACAAAAATCACCAATATTACTACAGGGGGAAAAAAAACGATTCTGTTCAGTATCACGATATTTTGCGCACACAATTAAATTGATACAGTAGAACAAAGTATTGCAATATTTCATTGAATAATAACCTGTTTCACTGCTGTGTTTTCTCTGAGTTTACTCTGGTAATTTACATCTGAGTTTTATGTTACTCTAATATGTCGGCTTTTTGTTACTCTAGTCTTGTATTTCAGTTTTGTGCTGGGAGCTCATTCATGTCAGAGAATAATGATGTCTTGTCCTGTAATAAAGTCCTGTGTCCTGAATGTTCAAGGACAATGTTTTTGCACTGCCCTCCTAAGATTTTGCACTTCAATTAATGTGAGTCTTATTTTCTTCCATATTTTTAATGGCTTTGAATAATATGAGGGACATGAAACGCAATATATTTCAGAATTGAATTGCAATACTTGCTGTATCGTAATAACGTGAAGAATCGCAATTATATTGAATTATGGCCCAAATATTGTTGTAGTAAGTAGTAGTAAGTAATCTTTATTTATATAGCGCCTTTCACAGACCAGAGTCACAAAGCGGTTTGCAATTGTGGGCATTTGTCCTCTCACTCCACACAGAGATGGGAGCGGGATCGCGCATGCCAGAACTATTGTACATGTTTTTAATGCGAAACCGGAGCACCCGGAGGAAACCTATGCAGACACGAGGAGAACATGCAATCTCCACTCAGAAAGGCCCTGTTCCGACCGGGATTTGAATCCAGGACCTTCTTGCTGAGAAGCAAGAGTGCTAACCACTCAGCCACCGTGCCGTCCTAATTGCAATACTATCGAATCGTCACATTTTTACCAATTTCCTAAACATTATATTACCTTTTTATTGTTTAGCTGGATGTCATACGGGTCCAGTTTTTCATAAGTGCTGCCAAAACAAATACCAGAATATGTTTTACCGTCACATGAAACAGAATACAGCCGTGTGGCACATTCACTTACATCGAGTTGGGATGAAAGTGGTGGAGAATAGCACAAAAAGCCAAGCCGTTTCTCCACGACGTGCTGAAGTTGGTGATCTTCACTCCGTGGTAGTTTAGGGTAACTTCCTGACACCATTCCAAAAGAGACTGTGTGGATGTCACTAAACCCGGGCTGGTCATGAGTTCCTGAGAGATGACATTTATTGCATTACATTCATAGTCTTACATAATCTGAGTACATTACTTGGAAGGAGACATATTGAGCTTTTGCTATATTCTTGTAGTTCTTGTCTACTACACCTGAGGATGTTCATTATGTATTTTTTACATTTTTAACATGTCAAAAAAAAAAAATATATATATATATATCTATAAAATAGATATATATATCTATATATCAAGAAGACTGGGTGATGCTGCCAAATAATTCACAATCACAGTAGCGGTGTGCGAAACAAACATATGTATTAGATACATTTTAAATTTAGATAGAATATACATTTTCTAATATTGTATTTATCTTGTGAATAAAAAAAAAAGAAAATAAAACAAATTTAGATTACGTTTTGATATATTGACCTAGATAAAAATTATTAATCGTCCATCCATCCATTTTCTGCCCCTTAGTCCATTTCTGGGTCGGGGGGATGGCAGTCGGAGCTGCACCCAGTACACAGAGCACCAGCCCCTCACTGATCCTCCTGAAGGTGGGGAGTCCACAGGAGCTGAGATTTTTCAGTGGGAGCTCCAGGCAAAGTGGGTTTAAGTGTCTTGCCCAAGGACACAATGACAGCAGACATTAGTGGGAGTCGTGAAGTAGGTTTCATGGTGGGCTCGAACCCACAAACTTCAGGCTCAAAGGCCAATGCCCTACCTACTGAGCCACTTTGAGCCACATTATTAATCAATAAATGAAACATAAATACATTAATTTACTGAATAGTATCGTATGGTATCCAGCCCTAACTCACAGACTTTAAACCACTGTTTGCCGATATTGTAGGAACAGTTGGAGCTATAGTGCTTCGAAAAGATTTTACTCCCAAGCATGAAATTAATCCTAGTCGGTAAATAAGAAGGTAAACCAATTTTAACAATATTACAACTTTTGCACAATATGTCCCCTTTAAAAGCTGCAGTTTTCTTACAGCAGAGACCGTTTCATCGGCCATCTTTTTCTGAGGAGTGATCGCTTCGTTTGCTTGGACAACACTGGATTTGGCGTCATCCAGATGCGACCCACTGACGCGCTTCTTCCCCCGAGGCACAGCTCTGCGCGGCGCTTTTGACCTGGAAAAAATAAAACCAAGACTGTTCTGAAATGCGTTCATTGTTGCGTTTTCACAGCTTCCACCATGCCACCCAGTATGAAACGGGGTTAAACAGTTAAACAGTGAGATGACAAGTGTTTAGACGGACGACCACACCCTGTTAGACAATGACCTCACCTGTCCTCCTCTACACAACCAGACGTCACATCTACAGCCTCAAAGCCACCTTCCAAGTCTTCCGTTTTGGCTTCTACTTCCATAGCGTCGCTGCTTTTGCTGTCGCCCACGTGGAGCCAATCGTCTTGAGCTGATGAGATAGTAGAAGTAGACCTAGAGAGGTCTGGAATATCATCTGTGTCTTCTAGCAGCGCTACTTGAGAACCTGTCTTCGTGCCTTGCTTATCTGTAAATGTCCAACTTCTGATCATTTCCTCCTCTCCGTCATCGAGGCTACCTGTCTGGATGAACTCAATATCAGACCCAGCATCATCCTCTCTTGAGACGTCAAAACTTGCATCAGAAATCACACTGGATGCGAGAGAAACTGGATTGTCACAAGTTTCTTTGCTGATTTGAGAAGTGCCATCCGTGTTAGCATCATCCTCTCTTGGTACGTCAAAAGTCACATCAGAAATCACACTGGACGCGGGAGAAACTGGATCTTCACAGGGTTCTTTGCTGATTTGAGTTGGGTCATCCATCTTAGCGGTTTCGGTGTTTGTGGACTTTGCGTCTTCCGTTTCTGTGTCGCTTGCGAAAGAAGCACTGAGACGTTTATTCTTCTCCCGTGGCATTGGGACGGGCAATGGCAGCTTCTCAACCTGATGAGGGGTTGCATTAAAAGACTTGTCAATTTTGGTGGAAGAAGTTACGTCTGAGTTCACTGGCAGGTCTCCTTGCTCAAGATTCTCAGAGTTAGTACTATCCGTCATTGCTTTGGCGGTTTGAGCTGAGAATGAGGCACTGAAGTGTTTCTTTTTTCTTGGTTTGGGTATGGGAAGTGTGTTGGAGCAATCTTGCTTGTTCCGTAACTGTACAGTGGGAGCGACCGAAGTGCTAGTTGTGGAAAGAGATGTTTGGCTGTTATCCACTTTGGGATTTTCCATAGAATTTTGGACTGATTCTCCACGTCCATTCGTGTCTGTAACTTTAAAGTCATCTGGGAAAGATCCACTACAACGTTTCTTTATTCTCGGTCGAGGAACAGGTAAAGTCATTGGTTTAACATCGAGCTTTGTTTCCAAGGAGTTGATTTCAGAAATATTCTCGTTAGCAACCTTTTCTTCTTTCTCTGCAACAGTTGGATGTGTAATTTTATCTTTCTTACCAGGTTTTCTTAGTGGCAATTTCTTTCCTTTGAGAGAAATTCCAATCTTTTTAATAAGAGAGACAGGCTCTTTTTTCTCACTTTGAGACAGCTCTTGTTCAGTTTCAGAGACAGCTTTGTCAGCTTTCACTGTAGTATCTACAGACGTAGCGGATCCTCTGTTAATCACAGAAGTAGATTCGGTTTCTGAAATCTGCCTATTTACTGATAAAGTTTCCTTGGGTTCCAATGTACCAATTTCTTCATTTTTGGGTTCATCTTTCTTGGCATCATTTGCAGAAATGCTTCCTCCCTTCTTTTTGGATGGCCAAACAGGCGAGAACACTTTGGATTGATCACTTATTCTCTTTGGGATCTTTAAAATTCTTCTTTTAGGTTTTTTATCTTTTGTGGCTGCTTCAATTAGATCGTCTTCATTGGGGGCTGATTGAAGAGCAGTGCCACTTTGTGGTGGGCTTTGGGACAAAAAGAGATAAGCTTCAGATTTGAATTGGCCAAAGAGATAAATCACAGTAAATTATATTCCTTAAAGCTCAGTATCATCTTAAGTACAACAAAGACCCTGAGGAGACAATAACGTTTATTCTATTCTAAAGACGCAAGACAAAGTTACACTAAAGAAACAGCCATTCACAAAATATAACATCCCCATCAACAACATGTTCTTAATCATTGCATTAACCGTAAATAAAATTGTTCAATCTTGTATTTTTTCTGTCCTTCATCACAAATATCAAAGACACGCAGAGAAGTGACATGCAACATTTCCATGGTGCACTCACCCTGTGTCCTGCTCACTCGAAGTCATTACTGTTTGATCTTCATCCCGTTCTGCTGCCTCAGTCAACTGCTTTACTAACCATCCTTCACTCTCCAAGGAGAAAACTGAGTCTTGCTCTTTGTTAGATTCTGGAACCTTCTCCGGCTTTTTCTCGGCCTCTTCAAAACTCTCATTGGGTATATCCTCAGCAGTCAGAGGTGGCCATTTCTTAAATCTTGCCCAAACTGGGAAGGCATCATCTTGCATGGCCAAAGGGACTGAACATGATCTCTTATCGAGCAAGTCCCAGGCAGTTTCCTGAGAAGCCCTTTCTTTCTTATCAGTGTTCATAAATTGCATATCTGAAGAAACTCTGGGCATGGCTTTGACTTTGCTATGAGCAGACTGAGTCCTGTCCTGCAGACTCACAGATGAGGTGGTCTTCAAGTGCTGATCATCCTCTGCAAAAGTAGGGCTAGCTGGCCCCAACATAGTAGCTACTGAGTCATAACTGTGAGGAATGGAGACTGGGGTAAGTGGATGATCTCAAAATCCATGCAAAAGGTGTATTTATTTTCTACATTGATCATTGTAAGTTGGTTGGTGATTGTTGAGCTTAACAATGACATGCACTTGATGTTGAGAATTGTTTCTGCATGCTGCATCTTACTTACCCTTTCTGAAAAACATCTACAATTGACTTAAGAAGATGGGGAGATGGGGTTTCAGTCTGCTTCTCTGGTATCATTCCCTCTGCTTCCAAAACCTCCCATCCTGGTTCAGTCATATCCACCAAGTTCATCTTTGTTTCTGCTATCTCAAGCTTTTCTTTTTCAGGTTCACTGGTGACCCAGATAATATAATAATTATACTATTTGCAAACAAAAACCACACTATCCATGCACAGAACGTTATGCAAGCTACTTCACTGCAAATCAGGCAACACAAGTGCCACTTACCTAGTTTTTTCTACTAGTTTGTGAACTGCATAGACACCATTTGTCCCGTCTGTTATAGAAGCAAATGTATTAAGAAAATGACTAAAATGATCACATTAGCATTGTGATCACAGTGTACTTTCTTACCATATGATTGTTCTGTGCTGAGCGCAGGGACAACAGTAGAGATTTGGACAGGACTTGACTCCTCTGGAATCTCACTGGCAGGTTTTAAACAGTATATACTTATATACTCATCAATTTCTTCAGTTACAGATTGTTGCCGTTTTTGATCAATATCTTTATCTTGTGCTATTATCTTTGTTTCTTTGGCATTAGGTAGAACAAGTGCAGGGGATTCATATGAAAGACTTTCAGTAGGGAGAGATGTCTCAGTAATTTCTTTTTCCTCCTTTGTAGTAAATATTTCCTGTGTGTTCACCTTGGCTGGTTCCATTGTTTCTATGGAATTGCAAGTAGGTAATGTCTCTTCTTCTGGAATAGATTCTTGTAAGAACTTTACAAGAGGTACTGAAGTAATACTAGAGGCTTCATCAAAGAGCGTTCCTGTGGGTTCTGGCAGAGAGCTCTCACTCGCTGTGACATGAGTGGATGGAATTTCACATGATACACTGGAACCATCAATGTTGGCATCTTTCACAGAGTAACTCCACTGCATAATACTGGGGAAACCTGGGACTTTAGCCATTCGAGGACACAATGGTGCCAAATGTATGGCCTGCCCTATCTTTTCCTCGTTAGGTTGATGTTTTATAGTACACACCTTTTTGTTGTAATGTCTATCAAAGAGTGAGTCCTGCTGTGATGGTACAGCAGGCGGTAGCCAATCAGTGTTTAACATCCTCGCCGATGGAAAGCCAGGCGAGCGTGACATACATGGAGAGCATGCATAAATACTCACTATGCTGTGGGGCATATTTAGAATGGGAGCAGATGGTAGGCCGAACACCCGGGCTTCTTTTGGGCAAGACAGAACCATCTTCATCATACTTTTCAATGAGACTGTGTTTGGATGTGGGGGTCCCGCATGTAAAATAGTCTTTATTCCTCTTTTATAAGAACTAGTCCAAAGTGGTTTTGTTTCATGCATGAGCCAATGTGCACTTGATGTATTCGTTAAAGAGGCAAATCCTTGCACAGTGGAATCCCTAGGACAACATGGCACCAGACGAGTGTTATTGGATTGACGAGGAGCAGAAGGACAACCAAAGATCCCTGAGGAGGGAGGACAACATGGTGCTAACAAAAACATTGTGCTTGGGTTTTTGTCAAGAGTTGAAATATCTTCAACAACAGCTCCCTTTACAGCCCTTTCACAAATTGCTAACTCATCATCGGCAATCCAGTTGGAATATGAACAACTTTGAAGAGAAGAAAACCCAGAAATTCCAGACTGTTTTGGACATAAAGGCTCGAGAGCACTCATGTTGTATTGAGGGACTGATGGAAAACCCAGATTTCTTGCTTTTCTTGGGCATGAAGGAACCAGAGAAACATTTTCATCTGATCTGACAACAATAAGTTTCAAAGTTGCTAAGTTAAACTCAACATCCCTCTGTGATTTGTGGATGCATAGGCTCTTGGAAATACTAGTTTGGTTTGTTTTAACCTCTTGGATTGATGGAAATCCCGGAATTGCAGAAACTTGGGGGCATGAAGGAACTAGTCTTATTGCACTTGCCCCATAATAAACAACTTGTGGATTTGGGACAGATGGGAAACCTGGGCAGCCTGGTTCCTTTGGACAAGATGATGCAAGACATACCATTCCGTTCATTGCTTTTGTGTCAAATGTTCTGATCAGTGTTGGTCGAACCTCTGTTAATTTAGATGCAAAAACCTCTCCTTTCTTTAGATGCCACTCTTTACAATCAGGACCAGATATAAACCCTGGTATTTGAGATAATTTACAGTATGAACTTGATACACTTGCCCCGATTCTTGGAGGACAAGATGGACATCCATAAACTGTTGATTGTTTTGGGCAACTTTTAGCAAGGCTAATCATGCCATCATCATATTTGCATGTTTCATTGAATTCCATGGATGGTGTAGGTGTTTTTGAGCTCTTTTCTAAAATTAAACTTTGAGTAACTTCCCAGTTTTTAATATCACACTCCTGGAGAGATGGGAAGCCAGGTACAGATGCAAACGCTGGACATGAAGGACACAGACTTATCCCAGTAGAACCACAAATAAAAACCGCAGACTCTGAACCAGATGGGAACCCTGGAATAGTGGCAAACATGGGACAAGTGGGAGCAATGGCTGGCATAGCTGTCATGTCCTCTGTAAAATGTATTTCTTTGATGGAGGCTGTTTGATTTTTTAGCAGTCTTGCACCTGACATTTGGCAGCTGATTGACCAGGTTTGAGTGCATGGTTGAGATATAGATGGAATACCTTGTATCAAAGAGTTGAGAGGACAGGAGCTCACGAGTTTAGTCATATTTACTTCAGCACCTTGAGAAACTTGTAAAATGTGTTTCTTGACACAAGGTTCTGTTATAATAATATTTTCTGGATCGTCTTGTAACATTGATGGCCCTGTCTCCATATAAGGAACCTCTTCAGGGGCTGCTCTTGCATTATTTTCAAGTGGAAAAATTACTTCTTCAAACTTGTCATCATGCTTTTCCTGTGTCAGTACACCTGCATCTGCCCATAGCTCTGTAAAGTCATCGTCATATTCAACACCTACATTGCTCTGTAATCCTTCTGATTCAAGGCTTAGTTCCTTTGCATCCAATTCTACAAAGCTGTCCAGGGAACCTTGAGGATCTTTCTTGAAGATATCCATCTCATTTCTGGATAACTCTTCAGAAGTTTCAGCCAAGACTCTCTTTGGAAGTTCCTCCCACTCTATGGACATTCCAGACGTTCCACAATTCTCTGTAGATGATCTCGGTAACTCCTCCCACACAATAGTACAATCTTTGAAAGGCTTTCCCATCTCTTGTTCAGCATCAACCAAATCATATCTAAAGAAAGAATGAGAACAGAAAATATAAATTGTGGATACTGAGAATAGAAAGAAAGGAGTCAGTACTTGCAAGTTCACTTCAAACATGCCCATATTCTGATTTCTTCTTTGGTCAAGAAAAGGCCAAATGCATCACACCATGCAAATATTAATCCCTCTCTGATATATTGTTATGTATGTATTCTCAGAATAATAACTTAATAACCTATTAATTACAAAGCAAACATGCTGCAACTGAAAATAAACGTCTTGTACTCGAGAAATTTGCTGGCTGATCCACCCCAAGGACACTGAAAAACCTCCTCCCATGCCACTTGCTTCCAGGATATGACCTGATTTTAAAAACGTTGTGCAGATGCATTGTCAGACAAATGCATCACAACCAAGCAACCCACCTCTTCCTAACACTCAACAAAATTGGTAATTCTGGAACTGTGTGCCACATTCTGCAGGGCAAACCCCTGTAACAAACACAGATGAAATGTAATGAAAGAAAAATGAACCAACAATATGTTTTAAAGAATGCCAATCCTATCACTCACCAAAATTCTTGGGACACGTCGTCTAAGTTCGGTTGATTATTTTGGTTTAAATTAGAAGGGTCAATGCTTCTTTCTTCTATTTGTTCTTGTACTGAGAGGTCAGAAGTGGGTGGCAGAGCTATATTAATTTTATCGACTTGAACTCCTGACAAAAGGTTTTGTGTATCCGATGCTACATTGGGAGGTAATTCTGTTTGACTTCCAGTTGATTCAAAAACATTAAATATTTCTACGGACCTGAGATTTTCTGAATGTTTACCCTGTATTGAAGGTAGTCCAAAAACAGAAGATTCATTTGGACAAGACGGGGCCATATTTACGGGAGAAAATTTTTGAGTAGACACAGTCTCTGACTCTCTGAAAAAAACCATAGCTTTAAGATGGGTGACTGAAATAACATCATAAACTAACTTTCTGAAAAGAAAACTGTTTTTGTCCAAACAGGGAGAGTGTTCTCTGGAAGTTAAACCAATGACAGAGGATCGTTTTGGACACTGTGACATGAGAGAAGAGCTTTGGTATGAGACTCGGGGGGCTGAGGGAAACCCAGCAGCGAGGGCTCGCAGTGGACACGATGGGAGCATTCTCAGCATTAATGACCTGTCTTCAGGCAAAACATACATGCTCCAAGAATGTACGATTAAATCTATCATCAGAGATCTTTCCCAGATTGGATTTCTACTCATATTCCAACCATGATACTCTTTCTGTGATTTGGAGGGGAGACCTGGAATTGCACTATGTTCTGGAAATGTATCTAAAGAGGCAAACACATCTGATGGTTTTGTTGTCACGCGTGGCACTGAAGTTTGACATCCCTTTGAAGGAAACCCATAAATATTTGACTGTTTGGGGCAAGGTGGTAACATTGATACCATAATTGTACCAAACAGCTTTCCAACAGCATATGGGTTTTGATCAGATATAGTCCAAGGCGTCTGTGTTGGCTTTTCATAAATTGAAATGTTATTTATGATCCAGTTGTGAGAGTCTTTCAACATTATAGATGGTATTCCACAAACTTGTGAATATGTAGGACAGGTGTGCAGCTGACAGACAATACTGGGTATATGCTCCAGGACCTGACCAGACAGGGATGGGAAGCCCGGTAAACATGGTGTTTGTGGACAGCTGGGACGCATATATATCATACTCTGGTTATGATTCTGCTGATTCTCATCTGATTTAACTATCGGCTGTTGTAACACTGACTCTGTTTTCTTTGGTGATGTCTGAAAGAGTGTGTTTTTACATAGAAACCAATTCCTCTCAACTGATTCACAACAACTCTTTGAAGGAAATCCTGGAATAACACTTTCTTTGGGACATGATGGCATCAAATTCACCATACTAGGCTTGTGGCGTTGAGCGGAAGGCAACCCAAATATTGTACTTTTTGTGGGGCAACTTGGAAACATATTGACGATTCCTCTCAGCATTGCGTTGTCTTCAGTTAGGCAAGCGAGGACAAAAGGCTTGGGCGTTTTCTTGTGTATTTCGTGACTAAGATGTTTCAACATATGCCAGCCTGTATACAGAACATTGTCATTGCCAAAGCTGGTCTGAATTTTCGAAGGAAATCCAATAATTGAGCTTTTTGAAGAGCAGCTTGGCAACACCTCTAACATGCCAGGATAATCCCTTTCTAGATAATCAATGGTAATAGTGTCCTGCCGTGGAGCTGAAGGGAAACCATGGATTGCCGTTGTAGAGGGACAGGAAGGGAGTAGATTGACCATTTCTTTTAAAAATTCATAATTTTCTTGTGTTCCAGAATCTATGACAAAATCATACCACATTTTCTTTTGTGGTACCAAGTCCTGTTGGAAATGCCAGTTGTATGTTTCTCTTGGGCTTCGTTTGGATGGCATGCCAGTGATATTTGTTTGGCCCGGGCATGTAGGGAGTAGACTGGTCATAGTTGGACTTTTTGTAGAATAACGCTGCTCAACTGAAGGGAACCCAGGGACACTTGCCGTTTTAGAACATGTAGGCAAAATGCAAACCATGATTGCTATCATTTCAGGGTCAATGTTTCCATGGACTTTACTGAACAATATTGGCTTTTTCATCAATGGTTTTGTCAGCAAAATACATTTTGTCCCCGAAGTATGTATTTTCAGGTCTGTTAAAGGACTCAAAGACGGAAAACCTGGAATGCTGCAAGTTTTTGGGCATGTCCCCAAGATATTGACAATACTTGGCTTCAAGGCAGATGGAAAGCCTGGTATACTAGCCGACCTTGCGCAAGATGGTGCTATTGTCACCATTTTTGGAAAGTTTTCGCTCCCAATTATCTGGTGGTCCAGGTTGTGTTGCAAGAGTAGAGGTGCTCTTTTATGGGGCGACATGTATAACTGGTTATTAGCTTCAGAGCAAGAAATAACCGAAAGCTGATGCAATGAAGGCATTCCAGGTACAATGGACGCCTGAGGACAACTTCTAATTATCTTTGTCGGTGTGTCTTCACAGATCTTTGCTTGCTGCGTGACCGTCTGCAAGTGACAAACTGATCTCTCTTTTGGAATTAGAGGCCCAATCTCCACTTGAGAAATAAACAAATCTTCTTTTAGGATTTCAGTGCTTGACTTTGATGGAGACGTATAATCCAGTTTCAAGGGAGTCTCTTGAGTAGAAGTCATGCTGGGTAAGATCTTGTTTGAATCAGCCAATTCGGTCTTTGCAATTATAATCTTGCTTTGTGATTTTCTACTTTGCATACTGCTGGTTATATGTGTACCCCCATTTTCTGAGTGAAGGCATTCTTCAAGTATAGGCAAAATGGCAGTTCTAAAGGAGGAGAAAATATACCACCAATTACTATCATGGATGAGTCTGCTCTAGGATGCTTAAGGGACATTGCACTTACCCAGAATCTCTGACATGGGCATCTGATTGCGTTGCTTTTGTTGTCCTTTTTCGTTGTTTTGTTTGTTTTTTGGATGCATTGGGGTGTAATTCTAAATGCGGTTTCGGTAGTGTGGGAGGAGCACACTGCCCTCTTTCTGGAAACAATATATTTCCTTTAGGTGCTGTTAATAACTGCATATTTGGAGCCATTTCTGCGCAGTTACCATAAATATCTAGTGTTCGTCTGTACATTAGTGTATCCTTTGGTATTTGGCTGATGTCTGCAAGGTTTGATCCTGTTTCTAAAGACGTTTGAGGACTAGTAGACAGGAGTGAGGCCATGCTCTGAAGTCTAAGGAATAAACAAAATCCAATATAAATTCATTTGGCTGAGTGTTGTCTATACAGCAATACACAGTTGAGTAGAAGATAAAAGCTATTACTGCAAGCATCAATGCCAACAACACAACCGTAGAAACTAACATCTAAAATGACTGCCAAGCACACAACAAGAGGCAGCCATTCTACCAAGACCACTCCAACAATATGAATTTAGGCATAAAACTTCTACTTTTCAAACCTATAATCACAACAACTGCAAAAAGCTCTCATCAGCTTCAGTGTATGTCCAAGAGATGTTTACAATTAAATAGTTTCATATTGGATTATGTTAGTAACATTTCACTCAGAACCAATGTTTTCTGCCATTCAAGTGTTAAAAGCAACCAATTCAAAGAAATTTCAGAAACCCAAAAACACACAGCCAAATCACACACATGTGTTTAAAAGGCATAGAAAAAGTGAAGACTAACCCGGGTGATGTTTTGACTACTTCCACTCCAAACTTTTGGACAGCAGGGGTTTTGTGCTCAGCAGCTGAAAAACAAGCATAATGCCATGTAAGAACATAGTCCAACATTTATCAGATGAAGAACTAACCCAAGATGCTAGAGATTTTATTTTAATCATAATTCAGGGTGCTTGCTCTTTTTCCAAATTAAAATTCCAGACTTTTTCCAGACTTTTTAAAAACTGATATTTTTTTAAAAAGGGTTAGGGTTAGGGTATCAATGAAGTAGGCAGTACTTCAACCAATGAAGTACTGCCTACTTCATTGGTTGAGATTGTACCAACTGTGTTTATTAGAAATGTTAATTTTTTTAACCATACATTTTTTTCCCATACTTTATTAAGACTTTCACACAAAATTCAAGACTTTTCAAGGTCTGGAAAACAGTATTTCAAATTCCATACTTATCAAGCACCCTGTTAATTAGTATAGTTATTATTCATTTATCTTGTGCTGTGTGCTCCTCATTCCTGCTGTCCTATAACTTGTGGTGCAACATTGTGGGACGAATAAAGGCTCTCTTAATTTCTTAATCTTAAGAGAAAGTCAAAAATATCGGCCTGCACAACAGGAGAAATTAAAACATATTCAAACCTGACACAAGAGAAAACACAATTTTAAAAGTATGTAGATAGAGAAAGAAAGATGTCCTCAGCAATTGCGAGTGGTGGTAGAGTGGTGTAGGATCAGAAAGGGTTTGAGGCTGTGTGTGTGTGTGTGTGTTTTCTTTGTGTCGAATGAGTGAGAGCAGTTGGAGCCAAATACACATCTGCTTTGTCCAACCTCTTTTCAAACTGTGTATTTTTGTTTATTCTGTATCTTGTTTGGTTGTTTGTTGTTGAATGTGTGCACAAGATTTAAATAATAATAATAAATGCCTTGGTTTTAAGTGCAGAGAGAGTGTGTTTGTACTAACATGTAGAGAGTGTGTCCTCTTCGTTCAGGGTGCTGAGCTGTCGGTGGACCTCTGCAAAAAATCATTGTGTTGTTAATACAGCAGAATTTACTTTCAGCAAAGCAAAGTCATGTCAACAAGCACTCAACCATGTATGCGTTTTCCAGAAAGGCCAGTCCGGAAGTGAGAACGCAGCTGGAATAGTTCGCACATTGATTGAGTGTGTGTAAAATATTTGATTCTAACTAAATGGAATGCAAGAAGAGCTCTGGTAGTATTCAGTTCTCTCCCTGGATGCTACATCCATCGTCTTTTGAGTTGAAAGTCTGTTTTGATACCTGTGTCCTGGTCTTTGACAGAAGCTTTGACAACAGTGTGGGTAAGAGAGCAAGAGGAGGCGCCCCAGACACAGCAGAGGGGGTGCTTTCTACTCGAGGGGGAACAGGAGGTCTCCAAGAGGGGACAAATCCAGAGGAGGAAGCTAACGGGACAGACAGGACAGATCAGAAAGATGGAAAAAGAAGAACATGGGGAGAGAATGGAAAATAAACATAAAAACATAGGTAAAAATGTTCCATCCATAACTTTCAAAGCAAGGTCTAGTCACAAAGGCTGGCTGCGTCAATGTTGTAGAGTGCTATTTCGGTTGGAGGGTAACTCAATAGGACAGGGGTGTCAGACTCATTTTTTGTCCGGGGCCGGGTTTAAAAAAATAATATCTCCCAGGGGCTGAACGTATGAAATTGTTCCAAGCTGCATTAACCATCTGCATCTAGTAAGTAAGTAAGTAAGTAAGTTTTTATTTATATACCGCCTTTTCACTGCAGATCTGAGTCTCAAAGCGGTTTACAATTGTTAATTTTGGGCATTTGTCTCTCACTCCACACAGAGATGGGAGCGGGGCCAGTACAGGAGGCGCATGCTAGAACTATTGGACATATTTTTAGTGGTAGGGGAAACCGGAGCACCCGGAGGAAACCTACGCAGACACGGGGAGAACATGCAAACTCCACTCAGAAAGGCCCTGGTCCGGCCGGGATTTGAACCCAGGACCTTCTTGCTGAGAGGCGAGAGTGCTATCCACTCAGCCACCGTGCCGCCGCATCTGTGGATATTTTTATTTGCGTGTTTTACAGTATGAAGATAATTAAACGATAGGATTACTTCAATTTTTGTTTGGATTATTTTCGGATAGATTTTTCTTTTCAGTTACTGTATGTTTGAAGTGAACCAAAACTGGACAAAGTTAAAGGATTTCTCAATTATCTTTATTTTTTTAAATGTACAATTTATAATTACGAGTTGGGTTTAAATACAATGTATGATAAGGGTTGTTTTCTTGAGCGAATTGGCTTTTTATAACACGCCATGGTATAACACACCATGGTAGCTCATAATAATTCGACCATCAATGCTGCAAGTTAATAATAATTACAAAATAATTTCAGGGGCCTCTAAAAATGGTCTGGGGCCGCATTTGGCATTGTGTTAAGACACCTGTGCTCAAGGAAATAATCAATGATATGGCAAGAAAATGTTGAATAAAAAAATCTTCAAATAATTTTACAGATTATTATTTGAAATTTGATTTGAGTTTGATTATTTTTATGTATGAAAGTGCTTTCTATTGCTTTCTTCTTTCTAAACACCTTTATGAAAACAATATAAAATAACCATAGTTTATGTGTACTGCCAAAGAAGTGACCGTCTTTGTTTCATGTGGATCAGCCCAAGAATTACAAAGAAATTAGCTATAAAAAAAAAAGTTACCATAGTTTCCAGGAAAGATTATTCAACTGTCCTTCAGCACAATTTAAAACGACAGCCTCGTTGGAATATTGTGAAATCACATGAACGCAACCTATTGTCAGAAACTAATTAACTACTCTAGTGAATATTAGCTAATGTTAGTATTTCACAGAACAAGGAGAGTTAAAAGACAGACGACGGAAAGGGTTGGACACATATCATACGTGTCGTGTCTATTTTCTGCTTTTTCTGTCCCGCAGTGGTCAGCCCCGGGTCGTCAGCGTTTCGAATGGAGAAACTTAGGAGACAGGGCGGGCTGAGAGAGTGGGGCTTGGGTTTTGGGGGGCATCCATTCAGTCTGCCAGGGGGCTGGGGGGGGAGAGCAGGGGTGAGGATGAGGGAGACAAGAGCATTTTAAAACCAACTCTTCTCACTGAGGTCTTCTCTACCTGACTCAGGGGCAGAGGGTAGACTGGTGGGGCGGGTGAGGAGCGCACACCCAGAGTCCGCAGAGGAGACCGGGTTTTGGGCCTCCTGGAAACAGCTGGAGGTGGAGGTAGGAGAGGGACAGGGGGAGCGAAGGAGGAGGTGGAGGGAGAGGGGGGAGAGCAGATGGAAGGAACGCTCTGAGTTCTCCAGGAGGTGGGACCAGCTGAAGTCACACAGAAGAAAGATGTGGTTGATGAGGCATTTTAATTACGTCTTTTTAATAACCCGATTATATTTTGTCAGTAAAGAAAAGTAAATTATATTCTCCTGATTTCATAAGGGTATTACTCTGACAAGTTACATTCTTTGTTTTCTTAACTTGTGAGGGTTGGCTCAGCAGTTTCCCAGAATCACTATTTTTTTTAGGCAGATACTGTATTTTCATAGTGACATAAAGGTCAAGCAGAAATGTTAATGTTGAGTAAGGAATTCAAATAAATAAATAAACATGTGGTGACATACAGTAAGGCTACCTGCTCGTGTGGGTTGAGGATGGAGGAAAAGAGTCAGAAGGGGCAGAAGAAAGAGAAGACGTGAGCGTATTGGGAGGAGTGGAGGACAGACCCAGGGCTTTCCAGCCCTCAGACTGGAGACCAGTCACAGTGGAAGCTGTGGGGGCTTCGGGGAGCGCGCCGAGGAGCTGCAGAGGGGAGCAGCGGTGATGGGAAAACACAGGAGAGAGAAGGATCTCAGTGAACAGAGAAAGATTTAGAAAGAACATAAAGACAGTGATTGTATGTACGAATAGTAACGCAATAGTAGCCCATGCTTTACAAGGCAGTGATCCCTGTTTTAGAACATACTTCTCCCAATACTTGAAAAATACAAAATAAGTAAATATTTTTTCCTTTTTAGGGAAATAAATGTATCTGCACCTGGTCTCTTCATTTCAACTCTCCTCCAATAACTGACAAGTTCATTGAAAAAAGTACATCAAATCATTTTGAAATGAAAAATCATCTAATTTAATAATAAAATTAAATATACTAATCATTTGCACATGCCAGGGTTTAATGACTTAATTGCATTAAAATGTCACAGCAAACACGTGAATTCACTTTAGTGGTGGGAAACGGTTTTAAAAATCCTGTTTTTGAAATTACGTTGTGGACTAAATAAAAAACAAAAAAATGTTCTGCATATGCACAATCCAGATGAAAATGGCCTCTCTTAAACTTCATTTTTGGTCACATTATAGTTAAACATCTTGCATTAACTGGAATTAGTTACAGCCCTAAGCAAAACCATGAAAACAACTGTGTAAATAAAAGCCACTGTACTGCAGTAGAGTTGCCAAAAGTATAAAAAACTAGCATCAAAACTGTATAATATACTATTTGAGAATGTATCATATTACATAAACTTGAACATTGTAGTTTGAACAAGTTTCTGAAAAAGAACAACTATTTTTGAAATATCATTTTGATTGGTAAAAATGACAGCCTGATTGTTGTGCTGACTTTTGGAGCGAAGTAGAAGTTTCTCTTTGCTGAAATCCATTGTAACTCTGATGAGCTTATAGTCCAAACCAAAGCATTGTTAAATCACAAAGAGTGGACTGACTGAGTTCTAACGTCACCATAGCGTTTTCCAAATGTGGAAGAAGCCAATTTGAACATAAGCTAGCAGGAGCCCAATTTCCTTTTATGGGCAATTGATCTGACAAGGTTGGCTTTGTGTCATAGATGGGGGCAGATGCAAACAAACATGTTGCTAAGATGGTTGCTAAGACAAGGTCAATGCTTATGGCACAAAAACAATACTGTATCAAAATAGAAACATCAGGATTGTAGAGAACGCTAAATGTTGGTGATTCTGACACGAACGGTTACTGAGCTAGAGGAGGTTATTTTTCAATGTAAGTCAATAGGAGATAGAGCACGAAAGGGAAAAACTTTATTCCACGAGAACTACCCTGTTGGGCTTCATTGTGCTAGGGGATAGCATTGTCCGTCTGTATACAGTCCTATGTTAAATCATCACTGTGATATTGGACATTTGTATTAATATATTGAGTCAATTCATAGGTTTGCAAGGTGAGCATCATGACCAAACTGAACGCAGGCTTGTTCTCTCCTCTTGAGCAATACCTGTTGGTGGCCCCCGGCTGGAATGATGCGGGGCAGGGCAGGTGGGTGGGCGGGGTGGGAATGCGGGCAGTGAGTAGTCATACAGAGAAGATGGTTTATTGGCTTCAGGGACAAGGGGGGGGTGCAGAGGGGTAAATGGGGTGAGGGTGCTGAGATGGTGGAGAAAAAGGAAGGAAGAGTGCTCTGGTCCTTGTCTGGAGGTACATACACGCGCACACACATGTACACACACATACACACACACGCACAGATGACAGGCACATGGGAGAAAGAACGGAATGGAAAAGAATGAATGAAAAAGTGGTCCAAAACAAGTTACAGAACTGGATGTCCGTTGATTGAAAGATTGAAAAAGCTTGGTACAGAACTGCAGAAGGGGAATTATTAGGGCTGTCAAAATGATCGCCTCCGTTTTAACTGCATGTCCGAATGACCGCCCATTTATCCATAATATCACTCAGAATGCCGCGGACAGATGCGTGAGATGGCACCAGAGCAGGTAGGCCCTCTGGGATTCAAGTTTTTAAAGAATACGCATGTGACCGCGGGGCTGTTGTTTGCTATGAACTGAAGTCCGCATCCCGGGGGCAGCTGCGGCCGCTCTGGTTATTGTTAGCGGCAATAACCTGGCGAATGGCGCCGCGGTTAGACCATACACGCCACAGGACTATTCTCTGCAAGTTGTGTGTGGTGTGTCTGTTGCAACCTGTGCGTAACTGTGCACGCCAAATACACCGCGAAAGGTGTCCGTGTCTCTCCAGAAAATAAACTAACTTAACTAAACTCGCTAAATTAAAGCTGGGGTACGTACATTTTCCCCTTTCATTAACA